>JAOEHY010006949.1:8549-28905 GCA_025447955.1 Psilopsiagon aurifrons | reverse complement strand
TGCTTCCTCCCGGCTCCCCCTCCTCCCTGGCAGAGCATGAGGCTCAGAAAGTCCTTGGCCAGACCAAACATCACTAAACCAAAACTAAAAACATCGGTGTTATCAGCACTGTTCCCAGGCTGAAAGTCAAAAACACAGCACTCCACCAGCTACTAAGAACAAGAAAAATGACTGCTACTGCTGAACTCATGACAGTAGGCATATAAAGGAGGTGCAAAGTGACCTAACAGGCTTTGAACCTTCCAGAGCAATCGTGGTGGCCACTGCTGAGGGGATGTCTCAGTTGCTGACCCAGCAGGCAAACTGGGCTGTATTTATTTTGAGGTGTACTCAATGTTTGAACCCCATAACATGGGGTTCTGTTTGCAGAGGGGGCTTTTGTCTTTCAAAAAGCTTTAGGAAGATGCAGAGTTTAACAACGGACCAGGGTGGGCTCTCAGTTGTACGTTGCAGTGACTGGAGTTTTAAAGCTGAGTGAGTTCATCCTGTTATTGCTCAGGTTTAGATATGCTTTTAAATATGAGTATCCTATTATGTGGAGTTTGGAAGCTGGATGCTTTGCTGGCAGGGTGCTCAAAGCTTCAGTGTTGTTCTCCTGGCAATGTTTCTCCTGTGTAATAAATATCTCTGCAAAACCATAGCAGTAAAAATACAGCTTTGAAGTAGCTGAGTCCATCTGCAGGACCGTGCCTGGCCAGCTAGGGTCAGCCTCTTACACCTCTGCCAGCACTGATGGGGCACAGACACTGCCAGTGTCTCACTATAGGTAATGCTGGGAAGAGCAGCAACCACCAAGCTGGGATTTTGACTAAAGCTACATTTGAGTGGAAGTGACTTCCACTGGTGTGTAAAAGCACCCTTCTTTATCCAAGTGATACTTCATATTACTGAGTGTGTAACAGGTATAAATATACAGGACTTACTCTAGTGCCACGGAGCCTCAGTGTCATTGCAGCTTTTAAAGGTGGACTGAGAAGGGGGAAATGAACGAGAAGAGTTTAAATATTTTCAGGAAGCAGTCAAAAAGCGAAAGGATCAAAATAAACCTGAATTTGTGAAAACGAAGGGCTGTGTGTATGTGAATTCTGAGCACCCAAGGCAGCTGCTTGCCAGCACAGACATCTGGCCACTGTATGGTTCTGGGGTGAATCAGGAGCTCCTCTCAGAAAGGTGTTTGTTTGTTTGCTGGTGTTTTTCCCTCCCTGGTATCTGTATTCATTTCAGTTGGCTTTTACTCTTATGAGATACTAATATTTGAGGTACGCAAATGCTGGGTATAGATGAGAGTGTAACAGTATCCAGAATTTTACGGTGTAGCTTATCAACTTAGGAAGCACTGCACTAGCAAAGATATTTTTTTCTCCATGGATGTCTTCATCTGGTTTAGGAATGTTTCTGGGAAAGCTGTTTCTAGTGCAAACTTAAGTAGGAAGTAACATCAATGAAAAGCAATGGTGCTGTCCCTTCTCATCAGGTGAGAGCTGGTTACCCTGAATTCAATTTTCCTTAGGGCCTGAGCAGTGTTGAGTTTTTTTCTTATCCCTGCTTTATAGGTTTTGTGGAGGACAAGTGAGGCTTGGACATGCCTGGGGGGAGAGGGAGCTCCTGAGATGGGCACTGCTTATGTCCAGGGAGGAGAATCTGTCTGAGGCTGCCGAGGACACGTGATGGAGGATGACTGAAAACGTGGGCTGTATTTTCACAGCTGCTGTGGGAGCTTTTTCCATTTAACACAGCACAGATGTGAATTACAAACTATAAATTGGAGACTAATGTGCACCACCGTGGCATGTGAGAGGTTCAATTATAGGCAGAGCAAGCAGAATAATGGAAAATTCATGTGAGTGATTGTTCAGTTAATATAATTTGCAATGAATTATTCACAACAATTTGTTCACCGAACTCTTATTGTAATAATTTTCATTCCTTCATTAGCTGTGCATTTGAAACTGCTTCCCACCCCTTGTTCTTGACATGTAATAAAGCATACCCATGCATCCAGCTCCTTCTGCCCACCTGCCCCTCGCCTACATGCAGAGGGACAGATTTTGAGCTTGGTATTTTAAGCACTGAGCTCTCTTTAAGAAGTCAGTGGTAAGTGTTAAAAGGGAGGCTGCTGTCTGCTGAAGCTGCTGATGTGACCCATAAAAGCCCATTCTGTTGGGCTTGGAGTGACCTGAGCTTGCAGGAGACCTGTTTCCATGCTCTGCCTTGTGTGTATGGCGTGTGTGCAACTTCCTTTCACAAGTGCTGTGCTGAGGCTTGACCTGACAGAAGGCAACAAGTTGGTTGCTCCCTTGTGAGCTGAAGTGTTCACTTCCTGTCTGTCTGGCATCATTTGCTCCTGGACAAGGTGTTGGGCTGTGCAGTGAGGCACACGGCAACAGCAGGCTTGAGACGAAGCACTTTGCTTGCTCAGGTCCCTGTCCCTTATGTTGTTTCATACCGTAGGCAGTGGAGCCGGTTGGTGGGTCTAGTTCCCAGTGCTGCAAAGAGTCACAGTTGTGACCTTCCTTTGCTATTCCTAAGGCACTGGAAAGCCCACAGATGTGCAGTTCATGGAATCATAAAAAGTTTGGGTTGGGAGGAACCTTAAAACTTATCCAGTCCCAACCCCTGCCACAGGCAGGGACACCTTCCACTACAGCAGGGTGCTCCAAGCCCCATCCAACCTGGCCTTGAACACTGCCAGGGTTGGGGCAGCCACAGCTTGTCTGGGCACCCTGTGCCAGCACTCAGCACCCTTGCAAGGAAAAATTTATGCCTTATATACAGCCTAAACCTCCCATGTTTCAGTTTGAACCCATCAACCTTTGTCCTGTCACTGCAGTCCCTGACGAAATGTCCCTCTCCAGCATCCTTGTAGCCCCCTTCAGGCGCCGCTCTGAGGTCTCCACACAGCTTCTCTTCTCCATGCTGAACAGCCCCAATTTTTTTAGGCTTCAAAAATCCTTCTTTGAACCTTAGCCATTCAAGGACTCTCACAAGCTCTGTCAAGCCATGATTGCAAAGCCTTCAAACCCCCATACTCCAGAACAAACTGAGATTTATGCTGCTTTTTCCCATGGAGGGACAGCACTTGTAAGGATGATCTGCCAGCATCTACTTGTCCAAAGCTCCATAATCAGGCAAAGCATGATTATGGAGCTGCACATCATTAGCACACAGTGGCTTTTGAATGACTGAGATTCAATTAAAACCTGAAGGCAGAGGATCCAAAGTAAATAAGGGATAACTGACCCGCTCGTGAATGATTTCTATCAGTCAGCTTGGATGAGGAGAGCAGGAGCTTGGGGCTGGCCAGAAACAGCAGAAGTACAGTCATTAAACGGGGTCAGTGCTGCTGTTCCTGTAGGGTATGCAGTGTCATGGTGCGAGCTGGGGAGAGGTGTGGGCTTCCAGCTCCAGCCTCTGAGCTGGAGCACTTCCGGCAGTTTGGGCTGCTATGGGGGGTGAGTTCTGTCCTTTGCTGTTTCCTGCTGGTGTGTGTCAGTTTCTTTGAGCACATGTCAAAGCTTTGATATGATTTCCGGCAAACGTGGATTCCAGGAGTTGCTCTGAGTGGGGTGGAACAGGCTGTGATGCAGTGTGGTTGGTTTGGGATGCGTGGCGGTTGGTTTGTTTCCGTCCTCTGGGCTTTGCTACTGTTTTGATAATGTCGGACTGGTGGCCTCCAAACAGAATTCCACTTTGCTTTCGGTTTGCCTTCCCTGTGAGCGTGTTTTCCAGCTCTTTTAAACAAAGCTTCATAAATCAACATTGATGTCATTGTGGAGATGTTTTCCATGGTCCCCTTTAGGTGCCACAGGTGCTCTGCGCCCAGGGACAGCTCTGCCAATGGGTTTCCCTATGGATGTGCTGGGGAAAGGGCTCCCTCTAGCAAAGCGTCTACAGCAGCAGAAGCAGAGGCTGCAGAAGGCTTTGGGAGTCACCAGCCCTGCAGCTCTTTTGATTGCCAGCTCTGTAGATGATTATTGCCCTTCCAGCTTTGCTGGTATTCCTTACTTTGTGGCTCTGGCTTCACTTAATGCCCGCATCCGTCCCATCAAATGAGATGCGACTTGGATATCTGTTGCTACTGTGGCCTAGGGAGATGATTATGAACTTCTGGCTTGTGCCATTATCTCTGGCTGGTTCATAATCAACATCACTGTGCTGTCAGTGCCATTTGAGGTGGGAAAAGCATTAGGTAGGGAAATCTCTGGAGGAAAATCAGGGAATGAGGAAGTAAACAACAGAAGATGGGTATAGATCATCCAGATCTGCCAGCAGTGCTGAATTTGAACAGTTCCTGGTGCTATTTATGCCCTATGCCAGGCTTGTTGGTGCAAGATCTGTGCCTCAGAGCAAACCTTATTTGTCACTTCTGGTGACTTCTCACATGTTTCAGAAATTTGCATTTTGATGGAGCAAATCTTTTCCCCTCAAAGCAGCAATTTCAAAATAAGTCCTCTGTGATGTTTTCTTCAAATACCCAACAGTTTATGTGCACTGTCCAAAGCAACCCCTGTGTATTTGCGGTGTGGCAGGTCCCTGAACTTCCCAGGCTGAAAACTTCCTTTTTTTGTGGCTGGCACTGTGGGGGCTGCAGGCTCACACCAGCACTGGGCTCTTGGCTGTGATGTCTCCTCCAGCTCTGCCCACACTGGAATACCTGATGGTGTGGGTTGCCTTTGCCTTGAACTGGCCAGAGCTAGCTGAGAGGGAGAGATGTGTTAGGATTAGCGATCTGACTCTCCTTTCCTCCTGTTTCCTTCTTTTGCAGTGTGTTACTTGCTGAAGAGCAACATCAGCCCAGACCTGTGCAATGAAGATGGATTAACTGCGCTGCATCAGGTGAGGAGGAGGAGGACATAGGTAGCTGCCGCTTATGCTGTGCGCCTTTCCCCTGCCCTCTGAGCAGACCTGGCAGGGTAAAAGGAGAGAGCTCTTGGGTTTCATTGTTTTGCTCAGTTACAGCAGTGAAACTTCACTGTGTTGTGCTGGTGATGCCATTTCTTGGGGAGCAAACTGAGATTAGAGCCTTCTGTTGCTATATCCTGGACTTTGTTTGGTCATAGTAAATGCTCAGGAAGCAGGGCTGGATTTCAGACATGAACATTTCTCCCACCCTTTAATTTTTGAAGGGTTGGGCCATAAACTCTTAAAGCAGATTGACTCACATTTAAAGACTTTGGCAGCTGATGGTTTTGAAACTGGCTTAAGTAAATGATGCCCAGGGTGCTTGGAGAGCTGGCTGATGGCCTCTGTAGGCTCAGGGACTCCCCATAGCCTGTGTGATCAGCAGTATAATACAGACTTGCTGTAGTGGTGTGTGTCTGCCCTTCCTCAGAGCTCTCCACTGATACCATAAAGGTTGTTCTAGTCTTCTTAAGGCCCCCATCCCCATTCCTCCTCATGTGTCCTCATTCTCAGTACCTGCAGAAGGCCCATGGGACTCGCTGTGCCCAGAGCAGCCACCCCCACTGCCATTGAAAACAGAAGTGCAGCTGTCACACTAGCCCTGAGTGCAGGACAGGGACTCATGGGTCTCTTGCCATTTGTCCTTCCTGTAAATGCTCCTATTAACTCGGGGTTTTGAATTCTTCTGCATGTTAGTTGCTCTCTTCAAAGCTGGATGGATGTTTCTTGAAAATGCAGACCGGCTTCTGGAAGAATAAAAGTTCCCCCCACCAGTACCACCTCTCCAAAGAGATGCTGTTCTGCACATGGAGAAGTGCTGACAGCCTCATCACTTTCCCCACTAGGTACTGAATCCATGGAGAATCCCACCTTGCCCACTGAAGGTTCAGTTATTGTAAAGGTACATTTGAGAGCTGAGGAGGAAATTTTGCATCCACAAGAATTAACTGAATCGCTGAAGAGAAAGAAGCTCCTAAGTGAATGCTATTGCCCATTCGCAGCTGCTTCCAATGAAGGATGCAGTCATACTCCTTTAGTAACTTGGCTGTGTGATAGGCATGATTTTTTTAACTTCATGTCCATATCCAAATAAGAAATAGAAATGCATAAGAAGGGGTCCTTGGCACTCAGCTACAAAAATGCTTGTTGTGGGTTGTAATTGAACCCCAGGACAAGCCCATCCTGCAGTGCTGAGCTGTGAGTCTCCTGTGGGTGTCTGCAGTAATGCGTAGGCCACAAACAGGCTTCTTGCAGAAGAATTAATCTTATTTTAGTGTCTTTATCATATTCACGTTCCTGTCAAGAAGTGAGCACAAGATGGATCAGAAAGCAAATTCCATCTCCCCTGAAGGAGAGGGGTCGAGCTCCTCTTTGCAGGCTGCCCCTGGGACTGTGGTGTAGATGCATCAAGGATGCTGATTTTTGTCGGGAAATGAAAGTTGCCCCATGAAGTACCAATTTGAGAATCCAACTTAGATCTCTTCAGATAACCATGGTAGGCAGTGTGAGCTGCTGAGAAGATTTTTATTCATCACATGCCAGTGTGTGGAATTTTCCCTAAGAAAAGGGAATGTCAGCTTGTCAGCCCATCCCTTGGTATGTGGTTATACTGGTTACAGTGAATTTCTGCTATGTATGCTCTTGAATATGGAAGACCCAGCGAAACAGAGGCTGTGTGCACATTTGCTATTATTCTTTACTGGTTCTGTCCCCAGAGCAGAAGGCCCTGTAAAACACCAGTGACTTTCAGTGTGCTCAGCATAGGTGATCTGCATGGTACCTTTCTCACTGCTTGTGCTCAATTTGATGTTTAACTGTTGGAGATGCTTGTTGCCAAACACTGCAGGTTGCCATGTCTGGGTACCCTGGTATAAGTGAGCAGGTGTGAGCCATCATCTTCCCAAGGTTTAAAAAACCTGATCGGTCTGTACCTCTTCCTCACCAGTGCTGCATAGACAACTATGAAGAGATAGTCAAGCTTCTCCTCAGCCACGGAGCCAATGTCAATGCAAAGGACAACGAGCTGTGGACTCCATTGCATGCAGCAGCTACATGTGGTCATATCAACTTGGTGAAGATCCTCATCCAGCAGTAGGTGGCTTTTCTGTGTCTGTCCCTTTCTACAGATCTGATTCAACCCACAGCTTCTGTGGATGGAAACCGAGACTGCTTAGTGCCTTGCCAGATTGCAGCAGTGGTGATTAATCCCTGCTTTCAAGCTATTCATTGGACTCTTTCCTGCTTGTGGGAAAAGAGGGTGGAGGGGGAAGAGCAGAAAGGTTGAGGACACACAGAAGAACCCTAGGTGACTTGACTCTGTTTCATGAAGCTTCTGGAGACTGGGCCAAAATTTGCCACAATTTGCCTATATTCTGCTGTGTCTGTTTTGGTGCTTGTTGAACCATGCTGGATAGGTATAAATAGGAGCAGGCAGCAGAATGCACCCTCACGCTCTTAAACACAACTACAGTCTTCCAGCTGTAGTCAGAGAGACACTGATGTAGAAGAGCAGCATGTTTGTATAGCTCAAAATCTTGAGTGAACTTTGTGACCTGTCTTACGCTCTTAATTAGTAACCTGTTGGCTTCTTGTAATGCTCTTGTTTCCCACGGTGTGACATGAGGTTTTTGCACTGGACCTTCCACTTGACTTGACCAAGGCACTAGAGCCTCAAGCCTCTTCTAGGCTTGTCAGTAAAGAGGAAGAAACCAGATGTGCTTTGAGCTGTACCATGCACAGCATTTAATGGGCACCTGCTGTGAATCCTGCCTGGAGCAGATAGGCCTGGCTCTGTATGGAGCCCTCTCCATTTCCTGGAGTGGTGGTGTAGAAAGCAGAGTGTTAACCCGTTGCTTTGCACAGCAGTGCCTCCTGCTCCTCCCTTGGGGATGGAGACTTCTCCCAGTGATGCTGTCCTTAGGGAGATTGGCATTGACAATTTGCCCCTTCTTTGGCTGTATAATGATGGAAGTGGAGCAGAGGATGCCAACAGTAGTCCCTTGGAGGATGTTCCTACGTGGGTTAGGCAGTTTTTTAATGGGGGGCATTAAACCAGAGGAAATAAAAGTGGGACAACATAGTGCATTCCTGAGTCTTGAATGAAGATAAGGGAGCGTCACACGTATGACTGACAGATGAGAAACTAGAGCTTATGGACTTAGTTATTGTAGGCTGCCCTGTATTTAGTAGTTGCCATCACATTCAGGTAGCCTGATGTCATGCTCCCAAGCTCAGAAACAGTCCTCCCCGGGCCTTTTGAGGAATGGGGATGGGAATTAATTTGTTTTGCTACAACCGAAGTTGTCCTTTGTGGCGTTTGGGCAACTATTAAACCCCGGTTAGTTTTTCCTAAGCATTTATCCCAGTATTTGGCATTGTCTGCTCTAGGATGTCTGAGGTCCTTTCTTGTGTAACTCAGTTTTGTCCTTGCAGTGGAGCAGACTTGCTGGCAGTGAATGCTGATGGCAATATGCCGTATGACCTCTGTGAAGATGAGCCAACTCTGGATGTCATTGAGACTTGCATGGCCTACCAAGGTAAGGAGACTGAGTTAATGTAAAATACAAAAATGTGTCAATGTAGTACTAAAAATTACCTTGTTTCTCAGCTCATGATTTGCCTCTGGAGGAAAGCAGGGCGCTGCTGCCTGGCATAATTTCTTAAGCCTGACTCTGTCTCGTTTCTCTGATTCCTAAATAACAATGAGGGTGAAGGACAGCGGAGAGTCCCCTCAGCTACACAGCCTCTGAAAAGGATGTGAGGTCACATCAGCCATAAGTCTAATTCTACTCAAGCAGTAGAGGGTCAGACCTTTCCAACTCTCCTCTCTGTAACTGGAATTTTAACAGGGATTACACAGGAAAGAATCAATGAGATGCGGGCTGCTCCAGAGCAGGTCATGATCTGTGACATTCATGACATACTCGCGACGGGACAGGACCTGAACAGGACTGATGCCCAAGGTGCCACACTGGTGAGTGAAACTCTGGCAGCTTCAGTTTTGCCTTCCTTCAGCCTGGAGGTTACGAAACCTGCCCTGTGGCAGGAGTTACACAAAATCAACATGTGTAGGTCACTGAGAGGAGTGAGGAAGCTATTTGGATCTTGTTCCATGCTTTAGTTTATTGTCACATAGCTGTCCATGAGGACAGATGGCATAACTTAGTGTCTGACCATGTGCTTCTTGAAGCAAATCCCTTGTCTATGTGAGCTCTGTCAGCTGTGCAGCAGCTCAGGTCCCACAGCAAAGATCCTATCTGACAGTGGCTGATAGCAGCAGCTGCCAAAGAAAGGTGCAAGAAATCCCACAGTGAGGAGTTGCAGGCTGCAGCACTCATACTTAACCCATGGGGAGATGGGACTGAAAGACATTCCAGTGGCCTCTTGTTTCCCACTAGTCGTGTAGTCCGGTCTGACTCCTGTGGAGCAGAAGTGAGTCCTCTGGTTTTTGTGAGAGCAAGATCTGGTGTTGGGCAGTCTGAAGACTTCCTGCCTCTTCTGTCTGCTTTGCACAGCATCTGGCTCAAAACCAGTTGATGGACTATGATACTTATTCATATAGGATGGCATCTGCCCCTGGGCAAGGAGAGCAACCAGGACAAACGTACAGCAGAAAGGAAGTTGGCCTCTGGTTTGACTGAATGCTGTCATCCAGGAACAAAGAATGCTCAACAATCCTAGTCCTGTTCCCTCCTTTTTCAGCTGAAAAAGTGTCTCTTAAATCCTTGCTTATAGAAATCCCAACCCAGGGAAAGATCAGTAATGCTATCATATGTGTTGGGACTTTCATGCAACCTTGGTCATTTAATGCTTTGGTGCAGACATAACTGATATACAGACCACATGTGAACATCTGCTTGATGGTCAAACCATGGCAGATAGGACAAGGGATAACAGGTTCAAACTTGAGCAGGGGAAGTTTAGATTGGATATGAGGAAGAAATTCTTTACTGTGAGGGTGGTGAGACACTGGAATGGGTTGCCCAGGGAAGTTGGGAATGCTCCATCACTGGTGGTGTTCAAGGCCAGGTTGGACAGAACCTTGGGTGCCGTGTGTGAGGTGTCCCTGCCCATGGCAGAGGCATTGGAACTGGATGAGCTTAAGGTCCTTTCCAACCCTAACTGTTCTATGATTCTATAAATTGTCACCTGTAGCATATACCAGAAGTGAAAGGGGAGCCCAGGCTCGCTCAAAGATAAACTTGGATGACTGAAGCTTTTATTCCGGCTTATTTTTTAGCATGCTTTCCCCTTTAACATGGATGATGTACATAAATTTAAGCACACCTCTTGGCTTCCCTTTTTATATCATCCCCAAGTGATTCCGTGTTAATTCACATGGTCTCTAGAGGGTATGACCAAGTGCTATAAAATTTATATAGAAATTAATTGAATTGCAGAAAGCATAACAGTTTATTTCCATTTGAGGGTTCAGCTTTGGGTGGTGGAATCCACATGGGGATTTTTGAGAAGAAGCTTTCATTCTCCTCTTCAGCATGGCTGAAGCGGGATGGGCAGTGGCTGGAGTTCAGAGTAGGACTTAGGTTAGTATTTTGCTCAGAGATGCAACAGCAGAATACAGTTATGAAAATCATCAGAGACAAGAAGTGTTGTGGGGGACTAAAGGAGTCTATTACTGATGTCTCCAAAGTGGTGGTTGTAGTTGGAAGCCAATATCTGAAAAATCATATTCCATTAAGTGAAAGTAGCCAAGGATTAAAATGGTTTTGGTTTTGAAATGGTGAAAATAATTATAGTGTGAGTGAAAGTGCAATTGCACAGAGAGGATTGGGACCAAAGCAGGCTGAAAATGTGAGGAAAAAAAAGATATCTATGGCACTTAAATGAGGAAGGGGAGACATTCTTCTGCCATGAGCAATGCAGTTTACAGAGGATGATGTTCCCCATTGCAGGCTTGCATTTTAATTGCACTGTATCCTTACAAATTGGGAAAGCCTATGTTTAATGCAGATAATACTGAGTTCTAGTAATAGGAGCAACATGCTTTTGACCTAATGGCATCTGCCAAATGTGGAATGTGCTGCCTGTCCAGATCTAGACTCAGACATTATCCAAGAAATTCCACTGAAACTTGGGGTATAAAACCATTCGTGATCCTTGCAGGTGGTTCATGCTCTGTTCCTTATCTCCTAGCTACATATAGCTGCAGCCAATGGTTATCTGCATGCAGCTGAAGTCCTCCTTGACCAGGGGGCAAGCCTGGATATTAAGGACTGGGACGGCTGGGAACCTCTTCATGCTGCTGCTTTCTGGGGACAGGTAATGATTTTGTGGCAAGCGTCATGTATGAGGGTGATATTTCCTTTTGCCTGGGCAAGCTATAAAGTACTCTGTGAGCAGCAGAAACCTGTACAAGGGCTGCACTCTCTGGACAGCATCAGATGAGGTCCTTGGGGTGCCAGAAAGAACCTGCTGCTGAGAAAGTTCAGGGGAAGTATGTCCATGCAGTTGAATGGTAGGAGCAATGTTTATCACCACACATGTACCAGAATAATGTGAGGTGAGCTGAGCATGCAGGCCATTGCTTGTTATCTTATTCCAACTTTTCAGCTTTGAGGAAGAAAGAGATTGCCTAAAATACCTCTACCAGCTTGGCTTTCTTTCCTGTCCTTTAGATGCAGATGGCTGAGTTGCTTGTGTCCCATGGGGCCAGTTTGAGTGCCAGGACATCTTTGGATGAAATGCCAATAGGTGAGTTTATTAAGCTTAAAAAAAAAAAAAAAAACCAAAACAAAATAACTCTTTTTCCCCTGAGTGTGCTGGAGTCTTCACATGGTGCTTTCAGAAGCATTAATGTCATTTTTAGTGTCTTTAGAATCAAAGTTGCTGTTATTTTAAGTGGGACTGAAGTTTTAAAGCACCGACTGTTTCTTCTGAAAATGCTTCTTTCTGCTCATAAACCCAAAAGAGAACACATCTCTCGAGCATCAAGTCTATCTCCTGTGTGTTTCCACTCATGTTATCCCACTGTACCGGTGCTGGCTACAGGTACCTGCTCTTCCATTACAGTCTTTGATCTGAGCAGCTGTTGAGTGCAGCCTTAGTACTTGGGTGTCTAACTTTGGCTTGGTGCAGTGGAGTGTGGTAAGCTCTGAGGGTTTGGAGAGGAAGAGGAAAGCAAACACAGGTGTTGGAACAGATTGGAAGTACAAATGCCAGCATCTGGCCATGTGTTTTGTGACCTTGTGCCAGTTTTGCTTTTTGAGCCTTTATTGAAAAATCTGTGCACCTCATTTGGAAGGCTGGAAGCTGTTGTCTTCTGTCCTGCTCTGGTTTGGGGGTTTTTGTTGTTTTTGAGGCTTAAGTAAAAAGTGCTGTGTTCAGGGGAGCTGCACTCTGTTAGTTACAGAAATTTCTTGTACTCACATCCTGAAGCATTGGCGCAGTGGTGAACTCTCATGTTTTATGGGTAAAGGCACAGCATACTGTAGGAATGGGACAAAACCCAGGTGAAAAGCTGGCTCATTGCAAAGCTGAGCCCCTGTCACAATCAGCAGCTCTTGTTTCCTGGTCCTGTTAAGGTGTCCAAGCCATTCTGCATTGCCTAATTTGTTTAGAAATTAATGTGCTTAAGTATATTCTGCTTAAATTTCCCTTCTCTTCCTGATAGCATTTGTAATTGTATATACTAGGAAGGCAGATGGTGTTAATGGTACCACATTTGAACTGTCTGATTAACAGCTTGGTTTGTGTGTGCCATAGATCTGTGTGAAGAGGAGGAATTCAAAGTATTACTTCTGGAGCTGAAACACAAACACGATGTGATCATGAAGTCTCAGATGAGGCATAAATCCTCCCTGAGTCGAAGGACATCCAGCACTGGCAGCCGGGGGTAAGTGTATTGTTCCCCCCAGGGTAACCAGGGCAGCAGCTTGGCCACCCAGATGTGATTGCAGAACGCCCTGAGGTTGGTGTGAGAAAAACTTGTTTGTCCTTCCTGAATGAACTCTGAAAGGCAGAAGTTGACTTTGGTTGCTGAAAGCAGAGCTCCTTTGAAAGGTGCTTCTTTCACTAGAAAGAGGTGTTATTTCTTGGGGGAAAATGGCTTTGCACTGTCGTGGTTTAAGAACTGCTTCAAGCAGAGAAGCAAGTGGTGAGAATTTACCCTGTTAAACCACTGATACTGGTGTAGGAGAATCAGTGCTTCACGTGGATTAACTTGAGCTTCTCAGTAGTACGTCTCATGGCCAAGGCTCTGTGCTCAGATACAGGTTTTTAGAAGATGTTTACTAGACACCAAAACAGTCCTGCAGATCACAAGCTCCCTAAAGAGCCTGTGGGCTGTTTCCCTCTACATTTCCTCCACTGGTTGCAGAGTAGATCCATTGGGTGGGCTGCCTCAGATCGAACACAGATTTGCAATTACTACTTTAAAACTCCTTAAAATTCCTCACACCTTTAATATCCACACCAGTGCCTTTGCTTTGCGTGGGTGCCAGGAAGCTAACTTCACATTCCATTCCAGTGGGAGAGGCTGTAAAGCATGAGGAGGAGGTGAGAAGATCTCTGGGGTAAGAGGAACTGTTGTGTCCTGCTCACAGCTTTGATGCCCCCCTCCCCTGTCCCACAGGAAGGTGGTGAGGAGGGCCAGCCTTTCGGACCGAACAAACCTTTACAGGAAGGAATGTGAGAAAGAGGCCATTGTCTGGCAGCAACTGGGTGCAGCAGAAGAAGGAAGAAACTCGGGTCTCATTGGAGAAATTGGGGAAACTCGGTGTGACCAGGAGAATACAGACCCTGTAAGGAATCTCTTCTCTATTCTGGAATCACTAAGGAGGGCAGGGTTCAGTAGCAGTGGGTGCCCTGGGATTGGAGGTGGCTGAAAAATCTAAACCTCATCCATCAGATGTGAGCAAAAGACCAAATCCTCATTTGGGATGAACTGGCATAGCCCATTAAAAGTGGAAAGATGGTGCTGGATTTACAGCTGTCTGGTTTTGAGATAAGGCCCTAGGGAATGTGGAAGTTCAGGAAAAGTACTGTGTGCATTTCTCTTTATAGGTAACAAACTGGTAATCACAAAAGAATTGTAACCTTGTTCTGCAGTTATTCATTTAATTTGGTTATTGTCATGTTAATTAATATGCTTATTTAACTATATTTGGGTTTTTTTCAAAGTGAGTCCTTCTGAGTTAATGTTCCATGTTCCTGGTGGGGAAGCAGCTCCTGGCTGGGGCTCACAGAGTTACAGGGTCCTGTTAAGTGGGTGAATTCAATATCTGCACTGCAATACCTGTCTGGTGGAAAGGCTGAGTGTGAGCAGGCTTAGGAAGTTGTCACAGGGATGAACTGTGCTATGCGGGATGGGAGAAGATGCTCTTCTTTCATGTCTTCTTGTTACAGAATTCACTGCTGGAGAACTCTTCCCTCCTTCCGGAGTTAGCAAACAAAAGCACCCAGTGTGACTCTGAAATCCCCCTCCAGAATGGACTCATGGCATCTGCCACCACTTACCAGTACACCTTTTCCAATGGGGACATTTGGAGCATGCATGCTGACCCCGAGAGCAATCCAGGCCACATGCTGCCCTATGGCAACCCTGGGCTCCCTGACACAGAGCAGTTCTGGGGTGTCTACAAGGAGCACAACCATCAGACACTCTCTGAACTGAAGCGGCAGCGGGCTGCAGCCAAACTCCTCAACCACCCTTTCCTCAGCACCCACTTTGGCAGCGGCATGGGAGCTGTTGCAGAGAACGTGGGTGAGGCTAAGTCGCACTTAATCGAATCCAGGACTTCTCCCTACAGCTCCAATGGGACCTCAGTGTATTACACAGTGTCCAGTGGTGATCCACCCCTCTTGAAATTCAAAGCTCCCATGGAGGAAATGGAAGAGAAGGTGCATGGGTGCTGCAGGATTTCCTAGTCTCATCTGTTTCTCCCCCCAGAGGAAACAAGATGTGGGTAGGCTGGTTGGATCTATCACAGAGGCCAGGTTGTTTGCATTCCAAAGGAAGAATTTGGTTATGGACATCCTGACTCTGGCAGCCGTGTTCATCTTGGATTGTACTTTACCTTGCCAATTACTTTCATTTCAGTAGAATGAGTAATGCAGGTGGTGCAAGGCTCTTTGGAGAGGAAAGGATGTGCATTGTTATGATGTAAAAAGAGTTGCCCTTCTCTTCCTCCCTGGGGAAGAGGGTATGGTGCTCTGCCTCCCTGTCCTTGGGAAGTCATGAGATGCTTTGGAACAAAGAAAGGATCTGAATGAAATCTTTGCATTGGAGCCTCTTGCTGTAAATCATCAAGGAGGGTGAGAGTTGAGACCTGAATGTTCACTCCTGGGTGATGCGTATATCCTGGAGGGGAGATCAACCCCAGCATGGGTTTGCAAGAACGGACAGAGCTGTGCTCCGTACAGCTGGATCCAGCGCTTACAGCCTGAGCAATGAGCAAGCATCGATGCTGCACTTGCTTTAGGAAGTTTGCAAGGTGCTATCTCCTTGCAGTAACAGCTCACCAACAAAAACTGTGCACTGACTGGGTCCCCTTCTGCTCATGTATGATCATCAATGCAGACTGCCATCAGGTTTGAAGCAGAACTTTTCCTGAACAGGCTTCACTCTACAGGCTTTAAAACTGATGTTGCAATATGGGGCTCTGGCAATAGAATTTTACTGCAATAAAATACTGACAAAGGTCTATATTGGGATAAGCAATTCAAGGTTATTTCTACTATTTAGACTCTTTAATTTGTTTAAAATGGAAAAGACTTTTGCTGATCTCACATTCCTGTTGATTCTGTTTGTTTACTCTCTGCTCAGCACAGACACTAGCGGAGGTATGCTTTGTGTTCTTTTTTCTTCTGGGTTTCCAGAACCACAGGGCTTGGGAGGGATGAGGAGGAAAGTCTTGTGACACTAATCCAGAAGCACCATGAAAGCATTTCTGATCTCCCCAGGGTTACAGCACTTGCATTAACCTTCAGTCTTTGGCTGATAAATGTTAAACCATTGCTTTGGTAGTTGAACACTGCAGCGGGGCAGGAGATATGTTTCTTTTGGTCTGTTTTCCAGCTCCCATTCTGAAGTCGTCAGTAGTGGTTAATAGCTGTCAGAAGGAAACTTAAATGCCTCTGCATAAGGGAGTTGCCTAGCACCATGCAGTACTTGTCAAAGCTGCTGCTGTAGAGCATTCAGCCCGCCAGCATTGGTGGTTTGGTTTAGTTCATGTGAGCTGCTCATGACAGGCTGCCTGAGAAACACCAGCATGGTATGACCCAGGGCGCTGGCACTGGCTCATTGGTCGTTAAGTCTTTGCACACCTGGGGAGATGAGAGTGCCCTGGGGGGCACAGCTCTGAGGGACTGGCCACAGTTGAGTTAACAAGTTGTATCTACAGAAGTAACTGAAATCTTCAACCCTTTGTCTGCACAGAGGGGCTGTTTCACACATAACTATTTGCCTGCATGAATATATATTTTCTGTAGCAGTTTAAATTTCAAGCTCTGAAAACAGATGCCTGTTTGGGTCTCTATGAGCCATCAGTGGATTAAATCCAGCTCACATAGTTGTGCTTCAGCCAAGCAACTGCGAATGCAGCTTCCACCCATCTTCCTTCTGGCTGGCAGCTATTAGACATCAATACTACACTTCACACGTGGGAATCCTCACAGCCTTGCCTTTTTTCTAGACTACACAAAGATGGCTTAAGCTGCCAGTGACTGTCAAGGGCTACCCTCTGCTCCCCAGCAAACAGAGCCCATTGCTGGGGCTGGATATATGATGAGAAGCTCTGGGCTTCTCATTCTCAGCTCCTGAAGGCCACAGAGGTGCAGGAAACTCTTGGACCTGTGAGTTTACTACCAAGCTGGCAATTTACTGTTTGGATCCGTAAATTATTCTAGCTGTGATCTTGAGCAAGCCAACAATTAATTTCATATCAGGAGAAAGTCATCACAGGTTCTAAATTACAAAACATCCCCCAAATAGGACTTTGTATTGCGATTGTAAAATTGGCTGTAATACAGCTCTTTTGGCTCTGTCACTGTGAGCTAACAGGGTCACTGAAGTCCAGTGGCGTCTGATCAAATGTCATCAGTTCTTCTTCAGATGAGTCAGTAATCAATAACTCTTCCAGGGTATGTTTCACAGCCATACCAGCTATTTACCAGTGGCTTTGGGTTGAAGTTGTATCAGAGTGAGACTTGGAAGGCAGTTGGATTCCTAGTATGGATTCATGCTTATGTGCTGGTGACGTTCGGGACATAATAGCCGCTGCCTGTGGGGCACTGGCAGATACGCTCAGGGAGGGAGCTGGCAGTTCGTGCCACGGACAGAGCTGTTGGTTGTAGGTGTGGGATGAGCAATTCTGCGAAGTGGGTATTTAACCTGCTTTTGGTGAACTATTTTGTAGAGACAAACAGGCTTCCGGGGGAATGACAAACACACAGATGCTCTCGTATGTGCATTGTAGAAGCCTACCTCTGGAACAGGGCTTTTTATGATGAAATTTAGCCATGTTACAACAATAGTGGGTTTTTAATATCTAAATATTTTAAAGGCTGACTCAGTGGAAAGCTCTGCAGTACACAGCACAAGGCACTTGGCTGTTTCATTCATTAGCATTGCTAAAAAGCTGTAGAAACTAGAAATCATGTTGCAACTGGTGTATCTAGCACATAGAATCATAGAATCAACTGGGTTGGAAAAGGCCTTTTACACATCAAGTCCAACCACTACCCCAGGACTGCCAAGACCACTTGGCTAATTAGAGGAAGACTGTGAGGAAGAAGAGGAGAGTTATGATATACTCCATGTTTTTAGGCTCAATAAATGTTGAAGTTGTACTTAGATTCAAGATCAGATTAGAGTCCCACTTCTGTTAGCAGTAAGCCAAAGGCTATAGCTGTTCATACACAAAGATTAGAATGTGGGTGTATTGCTGTGGGTGTATTGCTGTGGGTGTATTGTAGGCAGAGCTGCACATAAGAATAACCCTTCTTGCAAGCTTGTTTTATGCTGCAGTCACACTGTTTCTAGCAGGCCCATTGGTTAATGAGAGCAGCTTTATTCTCATGTTGAAAGACTTTGTTTTAGATGGAAAATGAAAGGTGTCTCTCAAAATTGTTTTTTCTACTCTATTGAGTTCAAACCAATCCCAGAATGTTAAATAAGGGCTGAAGTACCATGGTTGGCATCTGTTTGACATCAGTCCTGCCTCTGTATTTCATGTACCAAGTGATGTGATTACTCAGTCTCATTTCTGCGTGCTCCAGAATCATCAAACCCTCCCAGTCTTGGGGATGATGGTGTGATTCTGTACAATCTTGAAGACAGTGGCTGAAGAACCACATGGATGAGGAATGCCTGGTTAGGAAGGAGGAGAGCATTGCAGGGCAATAGCAATAATGAATAAGTGCTGCAATACTCAGCAGAGGTGGCGAGTTCTGTAGTTTATTGAGCAGAGTCTTAGTTCAAGGGGCTGAAAGAAGTTACAAGCTCTCAAATGGCATTATAACTTGTTGTGTGTCAATTTGCTTTAATGTCAGAGCTCTGTTTACCCAAATCTTCTCTGTGGAAACTAAATCAGCAATGCCATGAAATAGGAATACCTTAACTGAGAGGGCAATAGCACTGGTCTGCAGCCAGCCGTAGATGAACTGGTGTCCGTCTGCTGGAAGGGGTTCTCCCTGCGTCTGGATATTTCTGTGCCTTATCATACTTGCTAAAGGTGACTTGGTAGCTGGAAGTTGCTAAGGTTTGGGTTGGTTTGTGGTGACTCTACAGAAGAATGTTTTGCAAGGGAACAGTTCAGAGCATATCAGATTTTGAAGGTTTTATTTGCTTTTTCAGTTTCTTTCATGATAACCTCCTCTCTCTTCCTAAATATACAGAAATGAAATGCACAGGGTCTTCATTCTAATTCCAAAAATCATACTGACCTACTTTGTTATAGCAGTTCTCTGCAGGCAGAATCCAGAATATGCTTGTAGCAGCAGTCTCACCTCTTACTACAGAAGACAGCTAACATGTACATTGTTTGTTTGTGGCTGTACCACAGAACTTGTGGTCCCTGGTTGTTCTTCAGCTTTATTCTGCTGTACTCATGTTGGCCAAACTGGTAATGGACTTCTCAGTTCCTGTCCCCCAGCTCCAGTTCTGCTGGGTTCTTCAGGCAGCACTTGCAGCACAGTTATAACCTGGAATGTTTGCTGTATTTAAACTGCTGAAGCAGTTTCAATGGTTGAGGAGACTCCACGCAAGATACCTGTTCCCAACCCTACACCAATGCAATTATCTCAACCCGCAGCCAGGACACATATACAGGTGTTTAACCAGTGCAGATGCATCCTCAGCACTGTCAGCTCTGCGCCTTCAGCCGTGAGACTGCTGTGTGTGAACGGGCTGTGGGAGTGCCAGTGGCCCTGGTGCTGCTGCGTATCTGGGGTAGCCACAGATGACAGTGAACCCTCTGCAATAATGCGTGATTCCAGCGATCAGAAGTAAATGATGTACCAATAAAACTTGATGACATGTATTTTATGTGAAAAAAAATTATGTAAGAAGTGTAACATGGAATTAGCAGCTTTGTGTATAAAAATTTTGGCAATCAGAGTCTAATATATTTAAAACTTTTTTTTTAAAAAGGATATTTGATATTGTATGGAATTGACACTTGCTACTGTATGAAGATGGTTTCTTAACATGTTGAAGCAATGTATAAAATCTTAAACTTGATGTAAAACTCATGCCAAAAGGGTATATCTGACAGTATTAGCACCTGACTCCATGTCTTTAATAGATTGATTTTTTTTTTTAATTTAAAAATTATATTAAATTTGTTTTAATAATACAAAAATGCCACCGAGGTTTATTTCATGGGTTTACATTTGGGGACTCTGCTTAAATGTTTGTGCCTCCCCCTCAGCTCCAGGAGCTGTCTGGAAGAATGAACCCAGGCAGGGGGTAGGTAGAACTTTTACTTTCTAGCAGGTAGCAGCAGCGTGTGACGGGGACGAGCAGGAATGATGGCACCGGCTCTGCCTGTCCCGGGTTTCGTCCCGTCCCGGACATCAGGCGTTCGCCAGCGCGCTCCCAGCGGGGGTCCTTAAAGGGGAGGTGGGTTCGGGTGGAGGCAGAGGGTCAGCAGCACGTGGTAGGTGCAAGGAACCGAGCCCCGGCGCTGCTCCGCAGGGGCGACCCGAGCCGGGCACCGCCGGGGCTGCGCGGTGCCGCGCCCCGGAGGTTGCGGGAACGACCCCACCGGAGCCACCGCCTTCCGCGGCCGCACCGAGCCGGGCCCGAGGGGCTGGGCCGGCTCCGCCGCAGCCAACCGGGGAGCGGGGCGGGGCGCGGAGCCCCCACTGGTGGCGGCGGCGCGGCGCTGTTTGGATTCAAACCCGCTATAAAGTGGCGGCCGGGCCCGAGCTGAGCCGGTCCGCACCCCGCGCGATGGCGAACCCGTCGCAGTGGCTCGAGGAGGGCGCCGGGCGG
>JAOEHY010006948.1:4985-16225 GCA_025447955.1 Psilopsiagon aurifrons | reverse complement strand
GAGCCTCATGCTCTGCCAGGGAGGAGGGGAAGCTGGAAGGAAGCAGAGACAGGACACCTGACCCAAACTGACCAAAGGTGTTTTCCACACCACAGTGTGTCATGCCCACTGTATAAACTGGGGGCAGTTACCCAGAAGGGTTGGATCACTGCTCGGGTTGGGCTGGCTATTGGTCAGCGGGTGGTGAGCGGTTGTATTCTCTTCCCTTGTTATTTCCATTATCGTTATTATTACTGGTGGTAGCAGCAGTGGTTTGTGTTATACCTCAGTTACTGGACTGCTCTTATCTCAACCTGTGGGAGTTACATTCTTTCAATCCTCCTCCCTATCCGTACAGAAGCGGAGGGGAGGAAGCAGGGGAGTGAGAGAACAGTTGCATGGGTCTGAGTTACTACTGGGCTTAAATCACAACACTTGGCTGGGTACCTTCTATCTCTCACAGATGGATAGAAGGTTTTTCCTTCAGTTCATTGCAAGAAGAGTGGAAAGAATAAGATTTTTTTTTTTGTTTGGTTCAAATACTGCTGAACATATTGTCAATTGTTTTTCTTCGTTCTTTGGCTACAGATTAAAACTGCAGCTTTACATTACCCATTTTTCTCTTTTTAGTAAAAAAAAAATCTTGGAGAATTTTCATTTCTAACTATTAAAGAAAACCATTTTCAGTTTCAAGCTAGAAATACAGACATTCCCGTATTTGTTAATACAGTACTTTTTTACCTGAATTTCCATTTCCGTTTGCGATGTTAAAATATTTTCAGGCTATAGAACAGTTTGGTCAAGAGCTGTCTAAATCAATCAAAGGTGAAATAAAAGATATCAGTGATAAGGTGGTTTATTTTTGTCCCTACTGCTGACGTAGGAGAAGATGCACCTGCTGAAGAAGCATCATCAGCTGTAGCCCTGAAATAATTAAATATTTTTATTTTGAGAAATTATGTAGAAACTAATTTCCATGGTTACTTCATTGTGCATTTCACAGAGTTCTAACCCTGGAAATTCTCTGTTGCACCCAATATACAATGCTAGTTTGTTTCTAAAGTCACTGTCTACACAATGAGTTGCAAGAGTATCTTGTGTATCACAAGATTAACATCCTTTCTTCACTTTGCAATCCTCTGCTTACTTCAGTTGCATTTAGTGCTTTACTGTACAAAGTACAAATACAGTGTTTGGTTTCTTTTTAATTTACTGAAGGACTTACTTCTGGTGAAGCTGATTTTTTATTATTACTTTGATCCCAATAGATTTCTTTATCAGTAAAGATGTACATGGACAAGTCACAAAGATATTTTTAAGATAAAATACAGATAGATCTCATCAAGTAGAGTTAGGGTTTCTATTATCGTAAGTGCATTATCCTCCAAAAAGAGCTTATTTAAATAGCTATCTTATAGGTACAACTTCCACCAAAAGATTGTGGTCATCATTGGATTTTCAAGCCCAGAAACCAAATAATTGTTCTTGGGTGTAAGACAGGGTCAGGAGCCCTAACAACACACTAACAATTAATTCCTCAAGAGCTGGCTTAAGGTCTGATAGAAGTTCTAAGTGTAGGGAGTTTAAAACAAGCACAGTTAATGTCTAGATTGCTGTAGGTGCAGAGAGGAGACTAGCTACATCTGGGGAAGCTCTACAGATAACTACCTCAGCAGAGCAGCTTGCAGGATCAAAGCTGTGCCTTCAGGCTAAGACCAATGAATCCATTTCATGGATGACTTGAATCAAACTTTGATGTGGAAATGAGTCACTAATTCATTGTTTCCCTGTGGCAGTAGTATTTGTAAGCCGCCTCATATAGGCCATGGGATAACTCAGGATGGGAAGGACCTCAGGAGGTTATCTAGTCCAGCTTCCTGCTCAAAGCTTCCTTCTTTTCTGTTTGTCTGTTTTAAGGAAAAAGTAGCCCCACTGCCTTATGAGAAAAAAAAAAAAAACAAACAAAAATAAACCAACCCAACATCTAACACCACATAATATGGAGCATAAATCACTAGCTTTAAGGCCATTTTGGCTTTTCTGTTAGCAGCAAAAGTGCATGTAGGAGTTAACATTAAAATTAAAATGAAATAAATGCACTCTCTAATGAACTAATATACGTGGGTAAGGTAACATCTGCTACTTTGTTTATAACAAATGTGTCAAATATTAGATATGCCAACATTCATGCACATGTTCTGATAGAAGCTGGAGAATTTGGTTTACTTGTCCAGAAAAAAATGGAAGATTTTATATCATGGCAGAGTAATATCAGACCTGAGAGTGTTAGGAGAGAAAGATTGAATTTTCTTCTTCAACAAAGAGACAGCCCTTCTTATAACTGTTGGAGTACTACAGAAAAGGAGTCTAAATTGAGTGATTTGGGAACAAGAAAAAAAACTGGTTTTTAACTAGCTCTGACCTACTTTCTACCTCAAAACAAAATCCTAAGTAAGGAGTCCAGTAATTCTGGACTAGGTGAGGATCAACCCTGGGAGGTAATGTGACTCTGCTGCTTCTTTTGTTTTTCTCTTCCCTTAACAAACAATCCTAACAGGAAAATCTCAGCATTTCCCAAATCAGTCTATATCTGCTCTCACAGAGAACACAGTGAATATTCCCTACTACTTCACAAGCATCTATTCCTTTATAGAAAGTCTTGGGAGTAATGAATTTCAGCAAATTTGTTAGTGCCTACCTCAGACCATTAGCAAGAAGATTCTATGCCAAAGACTAGTTTTGACAGTGCCAAGTAACAAGGCAAAGCCTAAATTCTGAAAGGTGCTCTTGAAAGACTTGCAGATTGACCTAATGCCCAGTTTCTTCTCTATGTAAACTGTTCACAGGCATTTACTTCCTGTAATGGGTAACAAAAACTTGAAAGCTTATTATATCTGTATTTTAAACATTTAACAAGAAACTACAGCAATTCCTCCATTTCGTTTGTAAAGTTCACATTAACCAAAATGTACTTCTAATTCACGTTCAGCCCACAAACCATTTTTCTAGTTAAAATGTTTGTCTCTGATCTGTCACATATGAAGTCCTGGCTCCACTGATGCAGATATTAAAGCTACCACTGATTTATTTTGTGTTGGCTTCTATACTACATATATATAATTATATTCTATAATATATTCACCCAGTCTTAGTTATTAATATCCAAATCACTGTAATAGTCCAAACAGTTCTGCAAATATCACTATTCTTCTAATCTCCAAACATGAAATGAAAATGCAAACAGCATGAATTAAAAATAAATAAGTACAGTATGTTCACTATAAAAGAAAAAAAAAAAAGGTAGTAATAATTTATCATGTATCTGCAGTATCTTATTATTCATGCTGCTGTCCATAGTAATTTAACATCAAATTGATGTACCCAGATGAACTAGTCCAGAAAGTTTGTTACAACAGAAGGAGTCATAGGCAGTACTCTCCCTGGATGAAAAACAAATTCAAGCACAAATAGCATCGAGTTTGTTCTTTGCATATTAAAATAATCCATCCAAAGGGGAAGGAAAAGGTAGCTATAGTCACCCTTTCCTTTCTGTGCTGCCAAAGGCAGAGAGAATACAAAATGCCCATGACTTGTTACTGAAATAAATCTGAATGGCTTGGCACTATGACCACGCCTTCTAAGGTCAGTATACAGGAGCTAAGGGGATGATACTGAATTCCCCAACTATCAGAGTAATTCAATGAGTCTCTGAGGTGCAGGTGGAATGGCTGTGCAACTGGCACTTTCCCTCTACTTCTACACAACAAAATGCAAATTCACTTCTAAATTCTTTTTCAGTACTACAGATCACATCCAGACGGAACTTGGTTCACAAACTCATTCTGGATGATAAACACAAAATGTCTTATACATCCTACATGCAAACACTGGGGAAGCTACCAGCAAGTTACTCAAAAGTTGTAATGAAATTGTTTAAAATGAGTTATTTAAAAGTTAAAATGAAACTGTGCTGCTGTGGATCAACTTTAAACTGTATTTTAAAAGTACTAGATCAGAATTAATGAAAAGATAAGTGCATACAAGCAAAAGAGAGACAAGAAACAGCATTTTTATACTTACATGTTACAAATTTAGACATTATCTACTAATTCTCCCCCCAAACCTAAAACCAGCATATATCAATGGAAAAACTATGGGAGCAAAAACTACGGTTTCCAAACAATTATCTATCAATTTCAGCAAAGACTCTCATGTTTCTTATAAAACCATTCAAAAAGACAGTCTAAGTTCTGATTCAGAAAAATGCTCTGATTTTGAGGACTGAATTTCACAGGTACTTAATACTTAATGAGGATGCCTTCCTCTATACTTAGCTGCATTTTCCCTTAAAGAACTCCAAATAACAAGACTAACCCACATTTTAGGTGTATGTCTGCATCACTATCCAGTAGACTTGGGTGATCTGCAGCTGGTTAGCCAAACACACATTTTGATTGCCAAATGACAGAAACAACAATTTGCTGATGTCAGGACTGCTTGTCATGGGTTCAGCAGTAGCAGTCATTTTTCTCCTTCTCAGTAGCTGGTGCCGTGCTGTGTTTTTGACTTTTGGCCTAGGAACAGCACTGATAACACCCATGTTTTTAGTTATGGCTCAGTGATGTTTGGTCTGGCCAAGGACTTCCGGAGCCTCATGCTCTGCCAGGGAGGAGGGGGAGCCGGGAGGAAACAGAGACAGGACACCTGACCCAAACTGACCAAAGAGGTATTCCATACCACAGCACGTCATGCCCAGGATGCAGAAACGGAGAGCAGAGGCCTGGAAGGAGGTGGGGGGTTAGTGGCTTGGTCGGGCTGGATATACGTGGTGAGCTGTTGTATTCTCTACCTTTTTATTTCTCTTGTCATTATTATTATTGGTGGTAGCAATAGTGGTTTCTGTTATACCTTAGTTACTAAACTGTTCTTATCTCAACCTGTGGGAGTTGCATTCTTTCAATTCTTCAAGTAGCAAACTGTGTGGCTGATTTACAGCTTAACCATGACACTGCTGTGTTAAAATATTTTTTAGACTCCTTCCACTGATAATTTGAAAGGATGAAAAGTACCAAAACTCTGTGGTAAGTGTCTAAGTTCTTCTCCAGTGAATTATTTCATTAAATCTGGAGGTGATAAAGGCTGAAGTCAGGCTGATACTGAAATGAATGATCCTTGAATAGCATTCAGGATACTTGCAAATAATCCACTGCAGATTGAACTGTAGTGAGGAAAGCATTTCTATAAAAGTTACTCCCTCAAAGTTCACAGATGTAATCTGGCATTATAACTACAGATTCAACACAGACACTAAAGTTTACTCCATCAAAATGACGCTTACAAAATGTTAGGTAAAAACACAGTGGGGGGGAAATGCATGGAAGCACACTGCAGACTCAATTGACAGTCAAGTCTGGCAGAAGTCTATCACCTAGTGACAGCTTCCTTTTCTCTCAGCTGTTAGGATGATATAAAGGGAAATGAGTGAGACAAATCCTGGGCTTCATTACTAGGAAGAAAATGGTTCCCAAGAGAAAAATGATCAGCAAACTTTAGTATTTTGATATGGTCAAAAAGTCATAAACATTTTAAAATGTTTTAAGTTTGGTCAAACCAACCATATTCATATTTGATGCATTAAAAAACAAACTTCCTGATATAGACAGAAAACGTTTAGTATTAGGGAAAAAGAATATTTACTGGAAAGGTCAAAGAAAGATCTGAAATTTAACTCCTACCTCTAAATCAACCACTGCCAGGTTGGAGGATGATTTGTCTGATGCATAAGAAACATAATTGCAACCTCCTTGTTTGAGTTTGATGTTTATTTCCCTAAAACACAACAGTCATGTGCTTGGGATATCTTAGTCACTGTATATTTGTGAATACTGCATATGACAAAAGAAAATATCACTGGTAGGAATACCTGATCCAGCATATGAATGCGGTTACTTTTAGGTGACATACACAGTGGGAAATCTTAACTGATGTAGTGGGAATCAGAACTCTGTAAAAAAGTGAGGAATTCATCATTCTTTTATATGATTTCTATAGTCTAGGGAAAAACACCCTCATATCTTCCCTCTTCCCAGTTTAATTTCTCTTTTCCTCCCTTCCAGTTCTGTTGATGCAGATGGAAAAGCAACAAAACTCAGCGGCTTAACACCTTCACTGTAAAGAGTTTGCTAAGTAAGGAAACCCTAACTAAAAACTGTTAGCAGGTAGTACCTCATGATAAGAGACATACTTACAAGAGATGTAGTGGCTTTTATCAGAGACATGCAGCTGCACAGTGTGGGCCCCATTAAGGCTGCCGAATGATGTTTAGATGACCTATGTATGTATGTAGCTATGTAGCTTTCAAGACAGTTTTGAATTGATTTCCAACATAAGAAGGGTGAAAGAAGTCAAGAAGAGGAAGAGATTACATAGACCATAGTTTTTATTGTTTAATTCATGAAGTAATTCCTCCTAAGAAAAAACAGATTACTGTCAAGGAATTCCCTGTTCTGTTCTCAGTATTCTGATGACTGTATCTACTGAACACTGGTATGTACACCTATTACATGGAAACGTAACCTTTCTGAAGGTGCAAAAACCTGTAAAAGGCTTCCACGAGATTCTTATAGTTTAGAAAGCATCTCAGAAAACCAAAATTTACATGATGGATTTTGGAAAATATCCTCTTGAAAGGCTTTCTCATTTGGGAAAAGGACAAACATTTCTGCAAAATAAAAGTCTCTGTCACTGTGAGGTAATATTCAAAACCCCAGTTATTAATCATTGGCTTAAGCGAAACCTGAAAACTGATGTCCACATACATTTCATTACTCCCAGAAACACTGTGAGGACTGTGGTTCTGTAAAATGTCCCAGGTTTTTCCATGGAATGTGTAATTAGCATTAATACTGTCCTCACCTACAGACACTGAACATTTTCATGAAAGCCACAAGTATTTCTAACAGCAAAGTGACTAACTGAAAAGCTTAATTATAAAATGCTTCCTAAATCTTTACAATTATATCCCCTCAACCTTACAAAAGAAATGCTTGGTGTAATTCCACCACAAGAAAAGTCAGGATATTTGGTGGAGTGAGGAGTATAGGCCAGACCAGCATCTTGCAGAGGGCTATAATGTACCATTACCTTTTGTTCCCACCTGCTCTGAGAAGCCCACGCATCTCCCCCATGAGAAAAAGTGGCACTCTCTCCTTTTAACTCCTTCAAAAGAATCAAGAATGCTGGCAAACAAGCAAGGTATTTCTAGTTTTCTGTTCAGACATATGGCTGAACCCAAGTCATAGCGAAGAATAGATTGTAAGGATGGACTGATGCTTAAAACCATGTATTCCAAATTCATAGTTCATTCTGAGTGAGAATTCAGTACACTGCAAATTATTTCAGTTGTAACTGTTAACACCTGCAAATGCTCTATCTCCAGTGCTCCAGCACAGAACAATACCACAGTTGAAGATTTCATAACTTGGTTTTGAGTCACTTAAATAACACTTATCAAAAAGTTCAAGTTGTTCTTACAATAATTTACCAGGTTTCTCACTTAAAACATCTCTTTGTGTTTTCTAATAAAGGCAGACATTGTAGTGACATTGACTAGACCTTAATATAATTCCCTCAGGCAAGAGAAACATGAGCAGAGCAACGAGTTTAGCACATGGAGAAATTTCTCAAGGGTCCCCATGGAAGCTTGTATCATAGTGCTAATTCCATTTTCTTCCCTTCAACTTGTTAAGTAAATGCCCTATAAATGCTAGAATACATTCGGAGCAGAAGAAGGAATGAAATAAAGAAAGATAAAATGACCACTGTGCTGAAAAAGAAGCAATTAGACTCCGATTATCACATAATATAGGTAAGGGAAGGAGGCAGGGTCAGGCAGAGATTATTGGAAGCAATTTAAATTTTACTACATTATATAAAATCAGAAAAACCTATCTGATTAAAACAAAGATCCATATATTAAACAGAAATCTATATTATAGTATAAACTAAAACATAAATATTTTATTATATTAATCCTCATACCTCTGAAAGCAGAGAGTTCTCTGCATTTCTTGAGGACATAATTAAGTCACAGATACTTCTTTTAAATCTAAAACTGAAGTGTAAAGTCAGTTCAATTCCAAAGGACTCAAAATAATTTTACTATTTATACTTTCTTACCTTGATCTCTTAGCTTCAAACTGAAACACTGCCAACAAAATAATCATCCTTGCTAACAGAATTCCATTCAGCCTCTAAATGATGATAAAATTCATTACCAAGATTTGCACTTGGTGTGAACACAAGAACTTCCACTGGTCATTTTCTCCAGGTGCAAAAGAACACTACTTTCTGTCAGGTCAGAGCAAGTTGGTCCGTGCTTTGTTCAAGCTGACCTTTGTCAAAAAAAATGAAGAACTATTTAAATTTAGCTAATGTGATTTTAGAAAGATATTGCCTTTGTACTCCCCAGAATTGCACCCCACAAGAGTTTTCAGACTCAAATTGCCATCATAGCACTTCAGATTTATAGAAAAGTTAAATACTTTAAGTCCGTGAGTTTGAAAGATTTTGATTAAATTGCATAAAACTATGTAGATGGTTTAATTCAGAATTTAAATAGTTTATTTCATGTATCTTAATTCACCTTCACTGTAATTTAGGTGAAATAAAATTAAGTCCAATTTAATTATGAGTAAGGTTGCCTATACAGCAATTAAGCATTGTTTAAGCTACTAAAAATAATCCAGTCCCTGAACAGACATTTTTTTCAGAACATGCTTATATATTATATTCTCCTCAGGGGCAAAACCACTGTAAGAAATGGCCACATCCATCTGACTTCTTTTGCCCAAGTCAGCTGTACTTGTCCCCCACACCACAGTTTATCATAGACAGTTTTGAAATGATACGAAGCGAAAACAACTTTCTGAAGCAAAGTTGCTTTAATTACTGCAGAGGCATTTCTCTAAATACTTCTGCAACTTACATTCTTAAAATAGTGAAATTAATGGAAGTTTTAAAGAGCTTTCTCATATTTGGGATTTGATCATAGTTCTCTTCCGATTATGGCTTTCTCATTTCTCACAATTCTCCTATATGGTATTTCTTGAGAACAGCGTAAATGCTGTCCTGTTGGGCTGCCCTGTGTTTACCCACAACCACATCTCAGGCTGCTGTTCTAACCATTTAAACCATTTTTAATGTATGTGAGCACTGGAAAAAAAAAAACCCAAACATTCAGATTATGATGCTCTTGAAACATATTGAAGTATCTGAAAAGAATCACCTGTGGCTGCTGTTAGCATTACAATTGTTTGGTGCTTTCAAACCCATATGATTGAGGACCATTTTATATATAAATATGTAACTGCCAAAAATACTCCAAAGGTCTGTTACAGCCAGTTTTTGTTTGAACTGCAATGTATGCTATCCAGTACATGCAAAGTACATAAAAGACATCATGCTTGCTAGATGAAGGGTTCCTGACTAGAGCTAAAAGAGCTGGCTCAAAACAGCTGGGAAATACAAAAGCTAAGCTTTTATTTCTCTTGGAATAGGTACAGGAACTTATCGACACTCATAGTAATTCCTTCAGTTTCATCTCAACATATTCTAATATGCAGGAGAATTCTATAGTCTGCTTCACTGTATTTTCATATTTGAAATCCGATTCACAGCAGTGAGATTATGCAGGTAACTCAACAGGCAGATACTTCTGTTCCATGTGAGATAAAATTCAGGCATTCATTTTTTTCATAGATTGCTAGCATTGCCTTTACTTCCAAGCTGAAAAGATGCATTACACACAAAACTTGGAGGCAAATGCAGTGCTTGCATTATATAAAACACATGAATGCCCGAAGTTTATCCTACACATTTTTAGTCAATAAGAGCAGACACAAAACTACTTTAATCACAAGTTACAAGTTTCTGTCAAGACCAAGTGTTTTACTTAGGTTTAAAGATATATCAAGGCTGTTTCCCAGCCTGTGCTACGCAGAAGGACACAAGTTGTTTATAAGCTGAATCTGAGTGGTTCTACTTTAAATAGGGAGTTGGAGTGACCTCCTGAGGACCTTTGCTACCCATACTGCTCTGCAATCTTACAGATAGCCATTAACTGATGGCAGTATGTAATTATAATCACAGGTGACACCTCTCAAAGAGGAACTGCTCAGAGATCACGATCATTTTATTAATGCTACCTCAAAACTGCTGGTAAATTACCACCAATGATTCTCTACCTCTAGCTGCACATGCCCTTTTTGCCCCCTGATTGGTTCTGCTACGTTCAATTGTGGCACAGGGAATGGCCTAGTGATCCAGAAGGCCTGTTTGACTATGCAAAAGAAGCCTTGTGACTTGTCACAGTTGAAACTGTCAGATATGGACCACAAATACAAATTTTTACGAATGGAAAAAAAGAGAACCCATCCAATGTTATTCTGTTAGGCTTCTCCTTGTGCATGCTTAACATCAAAGGGAGAAACAGTACGCAAAGAGCACCAGCACAATGAAAAATCCTCGGTATTTTCTGTGTCAAAGTCACCATGATCTTGCATCTATATTCCCTTATTTGTGTTTTTTACAGCAAAATGGTTACATTTGCCACCTCGCTTGCTGCTCATGAAGGAGGATTTTTTTTTAATCTTGCCCCTTCAGAAAGGGGATTTAGACCTCTGCAAATATGTGAGGATATGTATATGAGAGCTATGCTCAGAGTGTAGTAGAAAAACCAATAAGCTTGCCTAGCCTGAGCTTAGATACAGACATCTTCTTGAGGAAGGTTCACTGCATTTTTTCTTCTACATGGCTTTGGTTTGGGTTTTGTTTGTTTTGTTTTGCTTTGTTTTATGGGGTTATTTTGTGAAGGAGATGGAGATGGTAGTGGGTTGGGGTTTTGGGCTTTTTTTGCTTTTACAGGCATTGTCACATATAAATCCAAAGCTCTGTTCTACTGAGAGGTACACTACAAAGTGACTACACACTAGCTGTATAATATGCAGAGTTCATTAAACAAGCACACTAAAGCCAATAAGCACACTAAAAGCAAACACACGAATGTGAATTAGGTAAATATCTCTTTATAAATAGTGAATAAGTACAATAAAGCAAATCAGAGATATAAGTATATAAGTAAAGTACCAAAGAAAGTTAGCAATGCATTAGATCACTACTGTATAGAGAGGATAGAGATTAAGAAGAACTATATCACTGATTACTGTTAAATCATCATGCAGGCCCACACTTCCAGCTGGGAA
>JAOEHY010006947.1:12319-103445 GCA_025447955.1 Psilopsiagon aurifrons | reverse complement strand
AGGAAATAATATAGGTTTCCATTTTGGCTCTAGTTTGATTAAAATTGAAAAGTCTGACAAACTGTTCTTTTGCAGCAAATCTGACTTGGCTGTCAAAATACGAGAGTAAAACCATTTTTGTCCTAGGGACAACACATGACAATATGGGAGCTTCCATCCAAAATTTCCCCATTTATACTCTGTGGAACTGTAATCCTTATGTGTAAGTGCTGATATTCAGAAATACTACTCCTTCATGCACTCAAAACAAAAACTGCACTCCCACGGCTTGCTTCTCTGTTTCTTATTCTTCCCACCCTTCTCACAGCATGAAAACAGCTCTGCGGAGTGCCTCACTCTCAAGTTCTAAGAGCAACCTCAAAGAACTGAAACAACAGGCCAAAACATATTGTCACATCTGCCACTGCATTTTCTTTTCTTCTTCTTTTTTTTTTTTTTCCTTTTCAACAATAAAATATGGTGTATTTCTGTCTCCCCTCAGATGTTTTTTACTCTGTATAACATATTGCTCAGTCAAGTCATAACTATTTGTGTTTAGGGATGACAGAACATCCATCCTTCTCCACTCAAATGATGAAAAGCAACATGTTGTTCTTCTAACAAACTTCTCTTGAAGTGCTTGAACTCACCTTCAGTTAACCAATTTTAAGCCAAGCAAAAGACAGGGGAGGGAAGGCTGTTACACTTTATCACTTAACTTGGAACAAAGGGAAAAATTATTGTCTTGTGAACAATAATTCTTTATTTTTCTGTGCTAGAGACACTGCTCTGTGAAGAATCATCCTTGTCTAAATAAAATGTCCTTTATTGATTTAATTTAAAACTCTTTATTGTCTTAACTAAATTAAATAACATGGAACTGCTGCAGCTCAGAGTTTATCACATCAACGGAGCATTAAGTTCCTAGATGACCGCATCTTGGAAGTATATTAAAAAGTTTGCTTCAGAAATTTTAAAAATAGGAATGGACTTCAGTAGGACCATTGAAAAAAGGCTTTATTCCAGCAAAGAATTCCTAAAAGTGTGCACTATTGTCTCCCAAGCTGAAAACATCTCTTAAAAGATGCAACTGTGGTACATATCTAACCACTGACATCTGGGTAAGCTATTAAATCGGGATACTTTTTCTTTAGCAGAGTATCTTGAAATTTTACAAATCAGATGCAGATATATCCCAAGAAACTGGGGCCCAACATCTGTATTCTCCTGTGGATTATGCCTCATATAATATTCTGGAAGACATGAACAGAGAGACTCAGAATTCCTTTATAGATTTCAGAGCATGTCTATTACTTTGTTTCATTTTCTTAAAATGGAATATAATATAAATAATCATAATTGTTATTATCGGTCAGTTGCGCAGGTTAGTAGTGTTCACTGTTGTTCTCTAATCTTGAACTTTGGGATAAATAAACAATGTGTGCATTATGTGCTTCATATAATTGTATCAGCTAAGAACAGCTTTTTTTTTTTTTCAGGAAAAATGCTTAGATAAAATTTCTTCCTCTATCTCACCAAATTTGTTTGTTTGAACCATCTTCTCTTTTCATATCTGCTTACCATTTTCTTATGGAAAGAAAGTATTAGTGCTGGTTCCCCTCATGAATTGTAAACACTGACATGAAAAGGTGTTACCACAAATGCTTTTCCCTCTGAAGTTGTCTCATTTGTCTCCTGTGAAATATATTTAGTCTATCTAAATGGCAAACTAAAACAATGACTTCAGAGAACAGACTCTACTTCTAACATACCTGCTGTCTAATTAGGATATCCTGACTGCACTTATCTTTTGAAGGATTTAACCAAGATTCATTTCTTATGCATCCAGGCTATCAACAGCAGCACCATATAGCAAACCACAATATTGTTAGAAAGATGTCCTTTGCTCTGCTTGCAGTTTACTTATTTAACTTAGCTATATTTTTCTGCCCTTGTTTTGTAATGCACTGTGCTTACTGCAGCAGTGAGTATGCTTAATACTCAGTGTATCAGATAAGGTGTTTCTTCCATAGGCAAATTGCATAACAGGCTTCAAACTTGACTCTCTTAGCATATATAAAATGGAGATCTGATGTTTCCTGATTGCCCCATATTACCTGCACAGTACACAGATATACATATTTTTGATAGAGAAATATGGTACTTCTTAGTCACTTACCAACTGTACCTACTAAAGACTCTGAATAGTCAAAGAAAATATGTGAGGTTTTCATAAAAGGAAGTTTGTTGGTAAATGTGATCACTCTTTCAGGTTAGAACAACTCTTGTACACTCCACTCAACAGCCATTTGGGCCTTGATCCAAAGCCTATGAAGTCAACTGGAGGTTTTGCACTGAGTTCAGTGGCTTTGAATTAGGGCTGTGATAAAATGCCAATGGGAAACATTGACCCAGAGGTTTATGGACCTATAAACTTAAGAACCTAGCTAGATTAAAAATATGAAGAAGTCTCTTCTCCTGAAAAACTGCAAAATGACCATTATTTGAAGTATTCATGCATTTTTGAAAGGGTGAGTTTTGAAGTTGGAGCACAAGGATTCAAGTTGCTAAATTACTCTTTCCCTGATCTCCTGTAAATGTGTAGAAGTATGGCATTATTAAATGCTTTCTTTTACGAGTCTGTCTTACTGCTCAAATTTCACTGGTCATTTAATGATGGTAGTCTTGTTTCAGTGCTTAAGAGGACTGGAAAGTTTTAAGGATGGTCTATTAATTCTTCTTAGCTTTACTTTGCTTTTCTGTGATCCAGCAAGTGCAATCAACTTTTTGTGTGCCAAATTCATTTACTGGCCAATTTGTAAATTCACCCTCATAAACATTTTGCCTTTATTTATTTTCATATCAGCATCACATGGGATGAATAATAATGTTAACATGACCAAACCTAACTTCAGAGACCAGCAACCGTGCAGTACTAATATGGAAAATGGTGTTCTTCACAGCAATAAGGGGGCTTGAGCTTTTCCAGAAACTTAGAAGAGCTTTGTGAATAGAAAGAACATTTTTGTAATGTACCATTCTACAGAAAACAAACACAAGATCAAAGGACATCGGATTTCTCTTTCATTTGTGTCATAGCTCTTTCCTGAGACCTCTCCTTGATAAAGCAGTTGGCTATTAGCCTAACTTCATATAGAAGTGTAAATAGGACAAGTCCTTTAGAAACAACGAACCTTGCATCACGCAAAAAACTCTGATAATAGGAACTGTGTTCTCGGATATGATATTGGAGTCCCAAAGAGATATTCTAGTTTTCTCTGCAGTGCCCCATCTTGAGGCATACACTTTTAGAAAGCGCAGAACTCCATACATTCAATACTTGATTTCTTTTTCTAATCCCATTACCTTTTGACCCACTTGTAATTATCAAGTTTTCTGGAGTTTGGGTGTTGCTGTGAGCCAGCAAAGAAATTATGATTCTCTAAAGTGGAAGTACAGCTTTAAAAGGCAGAGCTTTTCCAAAATGAGGTGATGACAACAATAATAAGCAATAATACCTTTCAAGGACAAGGTAAGCAGAATCCAAACTCAGATGGTGTAGTGGAAAAAATTTAAAATAAATTTTCCATTTCATATAGCATACATTTCTACTCCAGGAATATAAACCACCTGTAGAAGGGCCCTGAGGGAACAGCAGTAGTGCAGATTGCCTATTAATGTCCTGGCCTCCCTCCTGTTTGTGGTATGTCTCAGGCAATCTTTCTTCCTATGTACATTTCGTGATCTCTTTTGCTAATTATTTTGAATTCAATTATAATGAATGCCTTATGTCTCCTTGCAGTGTGGCACGCACACTGAATGTTCAGTATTTTGTGTGCAGCAGAATGACTAATACAAGAGAATTCCAGGCAGAGAAAGATAAACTTTTTTGTTGAGAAGTACTTACATTAAAAAAAAAAAAAAAAAGAGAATAAGAGCAAGGAAATGAGAAAAACATCATTTGGGCCAAGCATATTTCCATCAGGGATGCTTTCATTTCCTATTTTGCTTACAACCAGAAACAAGCAAGCAAAAATAATTATCGGGACAGTTGAAATTATCTTTGGATGAGCAGTGATTTATTTAGAATCACCAGGCCTTTATCAGTTGCTATTTATTATTTACTGTGATTATTTATTTTGGTACAAGTTAAATAAAGCTACCTGTTGTCTGTCTTTTCTATGTCAACACCTAGGAAACTTCAAGAAAAACATTTCTTATAAGAAAGTACTATATCTAAAGATATGCTAAATTGCACTAGAAGTCATTAGCTCCCCATGAGAAAGATGTAAAAATGATATATTACTAGCATATTTATAGTGTCTTTCAAGGCAAAATTGTGACATGATACAGTTTTTTGACCATTTTGACTTTTCTGAAACCCTTTTGACCATCACTAATTTGAATTTGGACAGTTACCAGTATCAGTCAAACTTTGACCTCCATGTCTCTGGAATGAAGTGAGTTCAGTCTTACATAGTATTGTTCCATGCATTGTTTCTGTTCAACGCTTTTCTATGTCTAAAATTCCTGTTCAAGCTTTTGAAGAGGACAGTAGTAGTAGACAGGATAGATGTGTGGTTTACTTTTCTGTTCCTAGCATAATGCCATTCTTTTTGCATTTTCACACACATTACAATGCTTTGAAAATGCTGCTATATTATAGCAATAAGAAATTTCTAATTCTTAATCCATATGGCTTTTGATTAAAGAAAAAAAGGAACACAATATTAATTTGACTGACATTTCTGCTCCTTTGTAAGAGTAGAATGGTACAACAAGAAAGTCCGTCTAGGCAAGACACAGAACACTCCTGGAGACCAGGCTGAACCCCCTCTCTCAGAAGCTCGCACATCACAAGCCAACCCTCTCAACACAGCTATATGGCATACATGGTTCTTCCACTTTGACTTTAATAACCAGTGAACAGGTATATACCCTAACCTAAAAAAATAAACTGCATCTAAGAATCAAAAACTAACTCCAGTACCCTTCGTATTCTCTGAGGACACATATAGAGAGCAAGCAACATATGTGGCAGAAATTTCATACACACGTGCAGACATTCATACAGTTGGATGTTCATTCAAGAGCCCACCTGAAATAAAGCAGGGAATAGAACAGACTAGGTAAAAGAATGGAAAATATTAAAGCATCTAATCTAGACCTCTGCCATAAAATAATGTATACTTTTATCAAAAGAATATTGAAAAACATATTTAAGGCATTAGGGACCGCATGAATGATGTTGGGCTTTGCCAGGTGTGAGAGCTTCTGTTTTATCCCAGAAAGTTAGAGACAATGATCTGAGCCTTCTCTTCTTAGCTTGTAAGCTGGTGTGTATCTTGTCCTTCTTGTGCTACTAGGTTATCATAGTTCTGGTCAAGGTTTTCTCATAAAAGTGTTACCAGAGTGTGGCTTCTTTTGGAAGATGACTTGGATGAATACTAGAACGGTGACCCTATCTGTTATCCAGCATGTTTTCTTCAAGATTCTTTGGTTCCTGAGAGACTGCACCACCATCATATAAGCGACAAGTATGTTGTCTAGGACTTTCTGTCCCTGTGGAGGAAGACAGAAGGGTCACTGGAGCTTAATTTTCATATGTAAAACAGCTTTATAGGGGACTGGTGTTTGCAGAGCCTTGTCACTTGCAGATTTTGCCCTTCTGTCCCCCAAAGCTTGGACCCTGGAGTTAGTGTTCCACTTCTATGAAGGAACAAGGTTGCCTGGGTTTAGGTGCTGATTATGTCTAAATCAGGTACTTAAACTGTTATTCCCAGACACAGGCACTCGAAGCTTATTTTTTTTACATGAAAACCAGAATTTCTGATGTAATTCCAATACTGGCTGGAAGTACTAGGAACCCTGGTGCAGGCCTTGAGTGACTTTTTGTTCATCTAGCGTGAACTTCATGAGAACACATCCAGCCAGATTGCGTGAGAAACTATGACAGCTTCTTCCCAAATTGTTTGCATGCAAAATTCTGTAGCTATCACTTCAATTCAGATTTACATTTGAATGAATGTGGAAGTCAAGGATAGAGTGTGCCAGTTGCTGCTTTTAGCTCTTAATGCAATAGGACATAATTCATTTCAGTGTTTGACAAACTGGGATCTTTAAAGGAAATTGTTTAGTTCTATATTATTGGAAGTGGCATTTATATATTCTGGATGTTTTCTTGCGGTTCTCTTTTTCTCTGTAGTTTAGTTCTCTGGTTCTAATATGTTTTCCAGAACAGAAATGCAATAATGTCAAGCAGTGATTTATGTGTTAAAACAGAGACAATTCTAATACTGAAAACCGATGCATATCTTTTCTTATCTTCTTTGTTATAAAAAATAAGGAACACACTAGATCAAATTCTTAATCTTTGAAGGCTTTCTCTATGTCCATTTATATCAATGAAATACCAAATGGATTTAAAATTAGACCTTTAACAGTCAAATAATAGGGTGGTATGAAATATGCAGAATTACATATATTTTTTTCTTGTATAAAGAAGTTCCTGCTGTTGCAAAAGTGCCGTCACTACCGTCCAGTGGTATTACTGGCACATCTCCATCTTATCGCAATTATTCCCTCAAAATTCATTTATTAGTACTCACTCTTTTTCAGGCATTCTTTCCATTGTGGCACTATGTTAACCGGTTCATGTGTGATCCTTCTGCCAGGCCAAACACTGTCTCCTTTCCCTGGTCTGTAGCTATGCACATGCCCAGACTGCAGTGCTAGGCTCCCCAGGCCAGCTTTCCCTAGTACGCATTTTCCCCTTGCTTCCCAGCTTCCCATTCCCTCCTGACCCAATATCAAACCCTCACACTCACCTGTCCATGGGACCTTCTTCCAGGGCAAATACCACACTTGGATCTCCCCCATTTCCATTTCATCTAGGTCCTCCCATAGATCCCTACTCCATCTAACATTCGTAATTTGTTTTCCCCACTTGTCTTTCTCTTCAACAGTATACTGTAGAAGCCAAAGAGAATAGCCAAAAGGAGGGACATTGTTTTGCTGGAATGTGTTAATAGTTTTCTGAGAGTGGGTCTTTGATCTATAGACAATTGAAGAGCTGCTCATTCGACTACCCAGATGCCAAGTACTCTGTGTGTTCCCCCTTTTGATTCTTTAGCTTTCCAGTTTCCACCCAAACCCCTAGTATTCTGCCCATTGACACACAGAATATCCCCTGCAAGTGACTGGATATGACATTCCAAAGTTACTACATAAGGTCCAAACAGAGATGCCAGACTGCAAGTTCTTCTAAGCTCAGCCAACAAATGGCCCTGCAAGTGTCCCACATTTACTGTCTCTCAATTATTTACAGAACAAAAATGTACTTTGTACACAAGAAAAATATGGTTTAGTTTTTCTAACTACCAGCTTTGCCATCACAGGCCAGACTGACACTCAGTTTTAAGTTCATTGCTTCCTATGCATCAAGCAGCAGTACCAGCAGTCCTGCAGACCAAACAAAGCCCTGCTCAGCCTTGCAAAAAAACAATTTTCTTCCTTCTGTGTCCTCAGTGACTCCAAGGTTCTTCATATTCCTAACAGTGATGCCTATCTCAGGCATTCAGCAAACACTAGGTGGTCTTTGATCTTAAAAATCAACATCATGAACTTCTAATCTGTGTGTTTCTTTACATTTAAAATGCCTGTAAATTGCTGTCACATACTTTTCTTTATCGCTGTGAAAACTAATTTAAATGTTACTATCTGTAAACACTTGATTTGAAGAGAGGTCTTTCAGAGCAACACCAAAGAGTGTAAGGGCCTCGTGTAGCAATGCACAGAAGTTATTGTAACTGGTTGCATTAATCTGTCATTCTGCCATCGACAGACTGGGTGAAATCCTTGGCTTGCTCTGGTTATAAGTCTGTTATCACTCTACACTGACATAAGTGGTAGCTGCTGCCAAAAGGGGTGGTCTCATTCCTGCTAGTTTTCTTGTGCTGATCCTACTATTCAGTGGCTGCCTGATGAGTTGGATCAGAGAGCTTACTAACTGGTATTCTGACAGGTTAATTATAAACTTGATCAGTTCCTGATCCAGCAAATTATGTCAATGCATGAATTTGACTAGTACCAACATTCCAAAATGTGTTGGAATGTGAAACTGAGGAAAAGAAATTAAATAATGAGACACTTTTTCAGCCATTTTACCGGATAAAAGCATACGTTCTCCAATCAATCTTGCTGCAATTTCCACACCAACTTGAAAACTGAGCTTGCCCATAGCAATCGATCAACTGTATTTCCTGAGCAGTTCCTCTAAAAGCATCCCTCCTCTAAATGTCAGGCTCCAATTGCTTTGCTGCCATATGGATCATGACTAATCAATGCTGAGTGAATGTCTTTCCACGCCTCCTACCTGTTCTATGGGTCATGAGAGCACTTATGCTGTACCTGCATGGAAGATGAAGATCAGCAGATAGTCCACAAGATTTCTCACCACCAGCTTTTGCTTATAGCAAATACACATTGTATATGGATTTGACCATCAAGTAGCCTACCTTAGGTATAGCTATCATTACCACAATTAGTTAAAAAGATTAATGACAGAAATCCTTATCTAAAATTTTATGCAAGCATGCAGGTATATCTGAGTTAGGCAGGATTAGTAAATAAGGAATTTTATCACTATGGACACTCGTCCTATCCTGCTGTAAGGGTGATGCGATACCCTGGGCTTGTTGGCCAGGGAAGAAGGCTGTAGTCTCAATATGTCTGTCAACTTTTGTTGTTATTTAATTCAAGCACTTTCGCACAATCTTCCAAGGAGACTTTTAGAAATTCAAGGAGATTTAAAAATAGGTAGATACTGTGCAGGTGTGGGTGGCATTTTTTTATAACAAATATAAAATGGAGGGGATTAATCCAGAATCTGTTGAAACTGACATAAAAGAAAACCATGTTAATTTTGACAGGATTTAATTCAAACATTGCTACTACTGCTAGCGCAATATTAGCATATTCTGACACATCCTTGGAGCTACAACTGTACAAGTAGTAATCTATTCCAATCCCTGACACATAAAAAGCACTTCAAGTGCTGTCCTCCAATACCACACAAAGTGACATTTAACAGTCTCTTTTAGTTTAAGAATTCCATGGGAAACACAGCTTAAGAAACACAACTATTAAACTAAACCAGTGGCTTTCTTAACACTTAAATTCATTTATACTTACTTTGCTGCAAGCTGATTCAAGACAGCCATCAATTAATCAAAGTGTTGAGGGCAATTTTATGATGTTTAAATGCTTTGTGCATTATAATATTATACTGAGAGTTTAGAATTGTTCCAGATGTTGAAAACATCATTTTGTTAAAATGAAAAGTTCAGAAGTCTATTGTATCCCATTGGCCTCTCTATTCAGGCCAGCTTTTCCAGCACTGACTCTAAATCACTGACGTTTGGAGATATGCCAGCAAAACAAACTAGTCCCCTGCTAACCTCTCCTTGTCTATACGAAGTTAGGTATTTACAATTAGAGAGTCTCCAAGAATTACATCAAGACATCATTTATAAATTAAAAAAAAAAATAAAAATAAGTTTCAAATGAGCATTCAGAATCCAGATGAGAATATATTAAAAAAATACATGCAAATATAAAATACATATATGCATAAAATACATATATGTAAGTGTGTGTATATATATACATATATATAGCATAGAATCATAGAATGATTTGGGTTGGAAGGGTCCTTAAAGCTCATCCAGTTCAAACCCCCTTTCCATGGGCAGGGACCTTCCACTAGACAGGGTACTCCAAGCCCCATCCAACCTGGCCTTGAACTCTGACAAGGATGGGGCAGCCACAGCTCCTCCAGGCAGCCTGTGCCAGGGCCTCACCATCCTCAGACAGAAGCAGCTGAATCTAGTGAGCTAAGGGGCCCAGGTGGATCCTTCCTGTCCCAGCCCGGGGAACACAAAACTGCTGCAATCCCATGTTCCCAGGTGCAGGGAGGAGGGCAGCTGAGCCTGCGCTAATGGTGGGTGAACACTCATATGCACACACACACGGCCGTGCAGCCCAGCACAGGGGGAGTGCAGCACCTTTGTCAGCACACACAGACACCCTGACGGCACCTCCGTAAACATGAGTGGTGCAAATGGCTCCATCCCACTCCACTCTGCAGCTGCTCAGGCCAGAGATCCACTGGTGGGTCCCACACACAGTCATACCAGCAGCCGGCCCAGAGCTCCAGGATCCAGGAGCTGCTCCTGTGTCTTAGTCTGCTGCTGCCCTACACACCTCTGGGACACTGTGGATGGTCCCACTCCATATCTGGTGGTCAGGTCTCCAGTTCTGCTTGTTGGCTATTCTGGCTTGCACTTCACTAGTGATTTAGCATGTGTAAATGCAATATGAGACTGTAGAAGCTGGCCTGAGACTCACAGTGTCTAATGTTGTTGACCCGTATATCTATGGCCTCCTCAGACCCATGGTCCTCTTCTCTCTCTCTCTGCTGGTTCTCAGGCCTCTCATCTGACCCATCACCCAAATCCAACTTGACGTTTGCTAGTGGTTGTACAAAGCATACAGAATATATTTCAGACCAGAAATCAGAATACCCATGTAGAATACACTTAGAAATAGGATTTAAATGAAAAGATAGATGCTTGTTCCTCCTGGATCCACTGTGATGCCTCCTTTTTTCTTTGGTGCTTCCCCTATGCATCTCTTAGAAATTTTTGTACGCTGTGACAGTCCCATTAAAGATCTAATAGCAAGTTTTACCCAGTCACAGAATTCTCTGCCGCTTACAACACAATTAAGCCATGTGTCCCTGGAGGCAGTAACCCTTGACAGTTTGCAGCGTTTTCCTTGGCTCCCCTTGGTGGGTTTCCTCCTGGAGACTATGGTCTGATCCTTTTGCAATAACCTGGGAGTGGCCAGGTCAGGGCACCCTGTTTGAATTGAATAGGTTAAGGGGGGTCCTCCACCACCCATCATTGTTTCTCTCATCTTCAACGGGTTTTGCTTAATATGATTAGCCTTCAGTAACATGACCTAACATATAGGTCTTCCTTTTACGATTTATTTGGTGCATTCTCTCTCAGTGTGTCTTTCTTTGTCCTTTCCACCTACACTGTACTTATATCAGCACTCTGTAAAAAAAAAAAAAAAAAAATAATAATAATAAGAAAAAGTATGTACCACAAAAATTAACTCTACTTACATCTAAACAATGGCCCAGCTGTGGCAGCATGGTATCCAGCACAAGGCAATTTATCTCCTTTTGGTAGGTTCCAGAACGCTTTGACCTGTTCCTATGAAATACACTGAAACATCTCCCTATCCCTTAGCTTTGCAAAATTTTGTTTCTAGCCTTTTTCCTTTCTTTGACTGAACTTTCAGCCTTTATCCATGCCAACTCACCACATGTTTTTAAGTATCTGTCCTGTATGTGGTTCTCCCTTCAGGTGAACATCTGCATATTTCTCTGTTTACATCCTCTGACCTGCCTAACAACGTCTGAAATATGGTGCTGTGAAAACCAAACTCCTTCCCAAACCGTCTACTTCTGTTTCCTGGCAATGAATGCCAACTTCCTCCCCTAGTCCTGGTCAGTTTACAGTTTCAGTGACATTTTTATGTTCTCTCCCTATTTCCTCTCCACAGGGTCTCTTTCCACTCTGTACTCATCCATGTCCATATATTCCTCCTCTCTGTTTGAGCTCACTCTGGCTCTTATAATCTGTTCACTCTTGCTTCAAGAACTTCTTCTCCAGCAGTCTCCCATGGATTTTGTTTCATTACTTCTACAACCTCCATATTGCCTGAAAAATCATTCATGTTTTCAAAAATCAGTCCATATCCGTGGCTTCTTTTGTCTTGTGCACAAAGCTGCATTTCTTTCAGCAACTACATAAGAAGCCAGTCACTGTCAACAAGTCTGACATGATTCTTAGGACACTGACTAAATCTCACCCTTTTGTGTGCTACTCTAATCTTCCCTGGCTCCAATTTAAATCTCTTCATTGGTTGCTTCTCATCCCAATCTCAAGATTTATCTCATCTCTGAGATGGGAAGTAAACTTTCATCCTTACTGTATGCAAAAACAAAAATCTCAGCAGCAGGTACTGGGTCAAGACATCACTCTGGTCTTTGTTACTGAATAATTTTGTCTTTATTTTCCTTTCATCATTGCTTATTCTTTCCCAGCCTTTCTGGTGCACCAAGATAACTTCAGTATCCATCTCTCTCTTTCATCCGTTTCTGATTCTTTGCCTGCTATTGGGGTTGCCCTGTGTGTCTGGGACATCCGAATCATCCCTGTGTCCTCGCCCGCTTTATATGATACTTCTGCCCCAAGGTTCATAAAATTAGCCATTGCTACAAAGACTTTAAAACCTGTCAAAACATATCCTTCAAACCAGATGCAAAAGTTGGTTTCCAAATATGTGTTCCATGACTTCACACTTTCTTCAGCATCTCCCCTCCCTGTGCTTGGTATGGTCTTGTCTGCATGGCGCTGATCATATCCACATCTCCTACTGCACTCTGCCTCTCCACTTAGACTGAGGCAGAGTTCAGGCAGGAAAGTAGTGTCTCGTGGAAGAGATTAGAAGAAAGTGAATGACAGCTACTTTAGCTTTTGTTTTGAAAATGAAATCCCTTTACCTGTGACTAGCCATGTCAATATAGAAACTGGCAGGTAACGAGAATTACATCAGTTCAGCATTTTGCAGAAGTTATTGGGACTTCAAACATGCGTGAGATGGAATATGCTCCACATTAGCTGATGCATTCTGACACCTCATAGCAAACATTCATGGTCCACTATGTGGTTTTCTTCTGCTGATCTTTGGCAAGAAGCACATTTAGACACCACGATTCATAAATGGACTTGGCAGCTCTCTGCAGCTGAGTAGATTAAGCTAGTGTGGTGAAGGAGGAGGTGGGCAAGCTGAAATTATTTCCATATGGGATAAGAATTTCAATTTCCTAAGGGGATACTAAGCCTATAGGCTTCAAAGCTTCCCAAAATTATAAATGCACCTTTCCACAAAAGGCTGAGAGTTATGGCTGGAGTCCACTCTGAAGCCTGAAAACAAGTACAGTGCTGGCGATATATATGACTGTACAATAACTGAGGTGATAAATCTAAAAAAGAAGAATCAAATATTAAGAAAAATTGTCTGATAAAGTGTGGGAGTAGCTAATATTTTGTAATGAGTAAATAGACTCTCAAACAATAAATACGGCATACAGACTTCAGAATCAAATTGTGATTGTCCCATACTAGTGTGGCTTTACTTTACCTCTTCCAAAACCTGGAAAGATAGTTTTCCAAATATAAACCTAGTGTTAAAAGTTTACTGGTGTAAGAAGGCACTTCCTCTACTGTGGAGTGGTACTGCTATAAAAAGGATCTTTACATGAAAAGAAATGCAGAATTATCATGTCATACTTAGCACCAGCTGAGTCCTGAAAAGCTAAAAATCTGCCAGACAAGCAATTTTAGCATGGGGAATTATAGCATGCAGTACTATTTTTGATTCTAATAGCCACTAAGCCAGTTGTATTTGTAGTATCTGGGATCACTGTAACTCACACTGCAATTGTTATGCTTCATTTACACACCTTTCATGTACACTGAATATTTCAGCTTGTACACAACGAATGCTTCTACCCTCTTTCAGTTTAAAGACATTCTCCTGTCACTACATGTCCTTGTAGAAAGTCCCCCTCCAGGTTACTTCTAAGTTCACTTTAGGCACTTGAAGCTGTAAGATCTTCTCTGAGCCTTCTCTTCTCCAGGCTGAATAAGTCCAACTATTTCAGCCATAGGAGAGGTGCTGCAGACCTCTGATCATCTCCATGGCCTCCTCGGGACTCACTTGAGCAGGTCCACATCCTTCTTGTGTTGGCCTTTGTGTGTGACAGTTTCATCACCTGCATTGGCTGACTTTAAAAGCCATTTTTTCAGTAGAAAATAGGGAAGAAAAGCCCTCATTTTTGGACAAGTAAAAAGGTGCCTGAAAAATTCTGAACCAAAAAATCATTTTTGTATGAAAAATGAACTTCATTTAAAGGTTTCTTTAGCTTCACTTTGCCTTCTTTTATTTTATCTTGCTTTGCTCTGCTCTCTGATTTCTGGGGAAGAGAGAGAAAGAAAGAAAATTAGGCTTGCTATCTCTTATTTTTGATATTAATATTAATGGAAAATGGGAGAGCAATTTGTAATTATTGCCTCCTAAGTACAATTCATTTCAGGCTGCATAATAAAGGCAATAAATGAGGAAGAAATTTTCAAGACAAGACCTGGCAAATGTATGATTTAGCCTACCAGTTACTTGTATTAAGTATACTCTTGTCTATTTATTCTAAACTGATTGAAGTTACTTTCTTTTCAGTGAACTCTGCTGTATAGCCTTGAATTTCCAGTTCTAATGATAGGTATATCTCTTAACATTCTTTAGAATATTAATTCGCTTTTATATTTAGGAAATTATAATTTCTGATGCCTCCATCAATCCATCAAGAGTGATCAGCCTGTATGTGCCAGAGCTGTATACCATAGGAAATTGGTATGTACATGATGAGAAAACTGAAAAACATTCCCAAAATTACTCTAGTCCCTCATACTTATACAGTGATTTTGTGTTCTGCCAGTAAAGCTGAATCAGTCAGGTATATCACTGGCTGCTTTTTCTGATTATATGGGAAGTGGTTTAAATCAATTTGAGCAAGTGAAAACACATGATCCAAACTAGCTCTTGCTGTGGGCTAATGTACTCTTTGTGCTTACTATTTTCCTATATTTGAAGCAAAGATAAGTTCATTATTGCCTGCATGGACCAGATCAAAATTTTCACATTACCCAGGGACTTGCAGAAAGAGAAGCCATACCCCTCTAACAAAACCCAAGACATCCTTTCATGTTTCTCACAACACGGGTATATCAAAACCACTCGGAAAGAACTGCATTCCGAGAGCTGGAATGTAAATTCTGACCCACAGGCTCACCTTGTCTTACAGTAGATGTATCACACATTTAACTGAGATGTGTGGATCGAGTAAGGCAGACTGTGTTTGACTTAAATGGCAGTTATTTATGATCTACGCAACAACAGAGGTTTTAATCACTATTTCAGGCTGATGAAGGCTACTGTGCTTTTAAAAGTTTAATTTATGTATACTTCGTAGCTACGGGGTCTAGGAAAGCATTTTCTAAATTAAAAATGTACATGAAAATGCAGAGTCTGCAAAATCTTTGTAGGTGATGTAGAACAAAACAGTGTTAAGTTGAGCAGCACAGGGGCTGCAAGGAATGCTTGCTATCTGTGGGTTAGAACAAAAGGCAGTCTGGGAAGTAGTCTTCAAACCACAGAAATTGCATCTTTCTGGATGTCACACATCAAGATCTAAATATATTCCCTTAGTCACAAAAAATTTTCAAGTCTCATGATTCCTATCGTTTAGCAAATTCCTTCACATCTCCAGGAACCAATGTTACTATGTTCAGTTAGTAATCTCAGGAGAAATCTTCATTGCTTCTCAGTATAAAATTTTTTTTATAATTTAAAAATTTTAATTTTTAATTAATTTTGCTAAAAAGGCAACAAAATTAAAAAAAAAAAAAAAAAAAAAAAAAAAAAGAAGAACAATTGCAAGTAAGCTGAAGCTACTAAAAATTGAAAAAAACCTATTTCTCAGAAATACCTGTTACTTCAACTAAAGTTAAGCACTACCAGAATAGACTTTGTGTGATGTTGTGTATTTCCCATGTGTAAGACAGCACGAAGTGTACAGAATCCTTGTGCCTTTGGCAGCAAAGTTTCAAATATCAAAGCATCTTTCTTAAACCAGCTACACACCACAAGTCTTCATTCAAAGCTGTTGGGATCGCCTGATGAGACTGATAAGACTGACTGCCCCAGGTGCAAGCACACAGTTCACATATAAAACAAGGAAATGCAAGAAACAGGAGAGAACATAGCATCCACTTGAAAAAAAAAAACAAAACAGCAGGAATACATTAATTAGTTTATCGCTGCATCTACATTTTGGTTAAATTTATCCCCTTGTCCTATCAAATTTACCAAAAGATGTGCGCATAAAAATTATGAGTTTGTGAAAATCTCTTAGGGGTGACTAAGTACACAACATTAAATAGACTTTTATTTGCTCCCTGACGCATTTTTTATGGCACAAGATGTCATTTTATGATACTTTATGAGTTTTATGATCACTGCCAGATCTTTTAATCTGTTATTTGAGTTTATTTAAAGGTCAATAAACTCTATGTTCGGGTCTGAGAAAGATTATAGAACAGGACAGTCTGCAGTAGCTTTATCCATTCCAAAGCTCATATGCCAGAAAACAAGGCCTCTAAATCCCAAGGGTAAGTGGCAGAATAGCTGTGAGTCTTCTGTGTAGGAAGTGATGCTGGTATTTCAGCAGCCCAGAGTATCTGCGTGACAAAACAATATTTGTTTACAAATGCAAGCTTGACAATTGTAAAAATATCTGAGGCTTCCCTTCATAAAGTCATACAATGGTTTGGGTTGGAAGAGACCTTAAAGATCACCTAGTTCCAACCCCCTGCCAAGGGCAGGGACACCTTCCACTAGACCAGGTTGCTGAATGCCCCATCCAGCCTGGTCCAGGAAGAATGCTTAAAATGTCCAGGATGGTCTAGGACATCTCTTAACACTTAAACTGATCCAAATAGGTCCCCTCAAGTGTTATGCTCCCATTGAATGAAAGTGTTCTTGATGTCCTCGACTAGCTCTGGCTTTGCCTTCCCTCAGAGTACTAGAAAACCTACAGATAAGACAGGCTTAGGTGCTTCCTCCAACTGTATTTCCAGATGTCAACCTTGCTCAGGCTGCTCCACAACTGGCTAAATCAGCAGGCTGAGCATTCCTCTGGTCTGGGAATGGGTCCGAAAAGTAATTTTATATTTATGTTAACATAATTCTTGCTGGATTACCACAGCCTGGATTTACAAAAATATGATACCTAGTATCTTTTTTCAAACTGATTGTAGTCAATTATTTTATTGCTTTGTGGTATTTAACCATTTACAAAGCATTTGGCTCAAGCAAGCACTTATTTAGGGCAGGACATAGTTTTGAGGGGGGGAAAAAAAAGACCTGAGAAGTGATCAAAACCACAATGACTGCAAGGATGAGGATTCTGTCTCATTTTCAACAGTCCTTCATAGTTTCATGATCTCAGAGAATTCAGGTTCTAGTGTTGCTAATGGTGTTTCTTTTTCTGCTTATTTCTGCTTTAAGTATTTTCCCAAGTAGAAGAAAAAGTAAATAAGGCCCCAAGTAAGCAGGTTGAGGGTTAATAGAGAATGCATTGCTTTCCCAAAGCTACCTTTGGAAGAATGCCAGATTATAAATAACACCTGGACTTCATAGGTGCAAAAAAGTGCAAATCTTCATAAGAGAAAAACAAGAAATCAATCTCTAGTTTCTGCACATAATTGTCAAGATTACCACCAGGCCTAACAGGAGAAGAGGTCACACCAATGGCGAGCATTTATGCACACAGGGCAGCGCAAGAAACAGAAAGTATGGACTTTTAGGAAACACACACTAGAAGCAACATAGAAGTTTTACTAGTAAAACAGCTTTGTAGGGTCATCTTCATGTCAAGCTTTTGTACAGCTTTCTGTTCAAATAAACCAACCATTTGTAACAGAGTTCCCTTATGTTCAGGGATTAAAATGTGCAATACAAAATCTTTCTTACAGGCTATAGTAGCTAAAAAAATAATCCCATTTAAAAGTGATTTTAAACCATAACTGCTTTCTGCTGCTTATCAAAAAATTAAAGAAAATATAGTCAATTTAGGCAAATAAAGCCCTGAAAAGCCTATTTTGTAGGCATAAGGTCAATGAAATTATTTTCTGAGGCGTCATTCACAATTCATATTAAGCCCCTTAGAATATTATGATGTCTTTGGCTATAGCTTCCTTTCATGTTTGCCTTTCCTCTTTTGTCCTCCACTGACCCTTTTCAAGGAATCTCGGAGTCATTGTTTCCAGCTGGAATTGCCTAAGAGACTAGGATCATATAGAGGCATGATAAAGGAACAGCCATGCTACTTTCCTGCCTTCCCAAGATTTCAACATGGAAATTTAGCTGATGTCCCAACCAACACACAGGAATGATGCTTTCAGAAACTTATTCCAAAGACACTACTTCTACAGATTCCAGAGAACACACAAAATGGGACATATGATGGAGATGCATTTTAGAGTCCAAAAAGGAAGGGGATCAAATGGAGGTAGGTATCCATGGTGCTTCAAAACAACAGAGCAGCCTTTTCCCTGAAATATGTAGGTCTTCAGCTGTAAAGAATATTGATAAATTCAGTGGAATGTCACCCTAACGGTGGGGTGATGTGAAATTCCAAGAAAGGCTTTTCATGGGCTACTCCTGCTTTCACTATCTTATTTTATAATTTGGCCCATGGGGATAATGTCCAGGGCAAAGTTCTTAAATGGAGTAAAACAATGAAAGGAGGAAGTTGTATGTATTGTGGAAAGATGAAGGAATGTAGTAGGGACTAATAGAGTTGTAAGGTGTAGAAGTAAGAACTCAAAGTGTGGCGGAAAGATTTAACAATGTGCCAGCAGAATGGAGAGAAGGAAGAAAGGATGTAGGTTTTACTGGCTCTGCTCATATAATTTGTTTTATTTTATACCTATCAAAAACACCTTTCAGGAGTACTAAGCAAAAGTCATGAGGGAGGATCACTATGTTGTGTACCTGCAGTGAATCTCTCCAGAGCAATAAGAGCTTCTGAAAGAGAAATCTGAGTTTGAAATATCAGGAAACAGAAAGGTTTCTCTCCTGCAGTAATAAATGTTTGTGGTTCTGTAACTTCTGCCTGTGTTGCTCCTCATGGTCCTTGCCCAGCAGGAGCCACCAACAAGGCCTGAAGCAGTAAGACAGCACAATTTCTTTCAAGTGGCATGATCACTTTTTTCCCAAGTTGCAGTTTGGTTCTCTGTTGTTTTCCTATAAAGGTCATTTCATCTTTTGGAATTGAAAAAAAAAAAAAACAGCCAAAAAACCCAAAAAACAACCCACCACAAGAACCAAGAAATATGAAAGTGGCCTAAGAAGTCTCTTTGATACTACCAGTGAGGAGGAAAGACTTTGAGGGGCAATAGACGGATCCTGAGGGACAGCAACTGGCTGTAGAACTGACACTAGCAGCAGGGATTATATTTTTATGACTTTTGAAGGCTGAAGACTGCTAGGAAGAGACAGGATCCACCTGACCTAGCAGGGCAAAAGCATTTTTGCCAACAAGGTGGCCAAAACAGTGATGAGAGCTTTAAACTAGGAATGGCAGTGGATAAAGATGATGACCCACCATCAAGTGAGGAAATGATGAGCAGGGTTGGCGAGCAAAGGGTGCTAGTTAATGTGGTCAGGAGAAACCTCATAATCAACAAAATAGGTCCAAAGGGGCCCACCCCAAGTGTCAGCACATAAATACAGAAGTTCTGATAGAGCTGGGGAAGCTCTCACAATTCTTCTTTGAAATCAGCACTGTTGGGTGACGCTTACAAGTCCCTGTACAGTAATGCATGCAGCAAGAGGAACAGGAGGAATTTGATAGCTGTACACAGTCACAGGGCTGCAACCTCATCAGGGAGATATGGTGGGATGGCTCACATGACTGGAGCACTAGGGAATGATGCAGATGCTTTAGGAAAGGCTAGCTGGGATTCAGAGTTGGAGGGTGAACAGAGTTGCCCTTTACATGAGAGAAGGAGAAATGCATCTGTCCAGGGTCAGTGGACGAACCAACTAACAGCTCATGGGTTAGGATTAGTGGATAGCAGGTTGTGAGGGATGAGGTCAGAGTGGGTATCTGTTAGACCTGGTCAGGAAGAAGAAGTAGGTGAGGCCTTCTTCAGACAACTGGAAGTAGCCTCATATTGACAGGTCCTGCAAGGGGGCCTGTCGCAAGGTCAACACAGTGAACACAAGCAATCCAGGTTTCTGGAGGTTTCTATGGTACATGAATAACAATTTCCTAACACAAGCAATTAAGGAGACAATGAGGGGAGTTGTTCTGACAGACCTCATACTAATGAGCAAGGAAGAACTTTTCAGGAATGCCAAGGCTGGGACAGCCTCATCTGCAGTGACCATGAGATGGCAGAGTTCAGGATCCTGAGAGAACACAAGGGAAAAAGCAGGATGACAACCCTGGAGTTCAGGAAAACCTATTTTAGGCCATGCAGGCATCAGTGTAGAAGAATCCACAGGATGCAGCCCTGAAGAGAAGTGGGATCCAGGAGAGCAGATGGTAATTTCAAGGATCACCTCCTCTATTTACAAGAGTGGTCAATTCCCATGAGCAGGAAGTCAAGCAAAGTTGGTAGGAAGCCTGTACAGGAGTACCTTATCAGAGTGCATAGATATATGATGAACAAGTAAAGAAGTTGGAGCCAGGCCATTCTCAGTGGTATACACTGACAGGACAAGAGGCCATGGTCACAAACAGAATCAGGGAATTAAATTTAAACACAAGTATCACCATTTTTACAGTGAGGGTGGTCAAACACTGGCACTGGTTTCCCATAGATGTTGGGGAGTTTCCATTCTTCATGATGGTCAAAACCAGGCTGAACAGAGCCTGGGGCAGCCGGCTCTGAGCAGCTCTGCTCTAAGCAGGGATGCTGGACTGGATAATCACCAAGAGCCTTTCCTCCCCTCAACTGTCCTGTGATTGTGCGTACCTCCCCTGAGGTTGGCCAATCCTTCACTTTCATAAAAGCCAGCAAGCAAAACAAAACCGTACTTCTCTCAGGCTGTGAAATGTTATTTACAATGTTTTTCTACTGAGATCAGTCTACTGAAGTACTCTTAACATTTGCCACAACCGATGTTATTCTTAGACAATACTTATACACATCTCGTTTTTAAAGTTTAGCCATAATATTTGGCTGGAACTATTTCCTGCAGTAATGGAATCCACAGATGAAGTTCACACAATGCAGAGGACACTTCCTACACTTCTTTCTAAATATAGCAATCATTAACCTAACCGATTCCACCTAATCTCGTGTTTCTGTTTCATGATACCCCCAAAATACACAGATACTGATGCCAACAAGCCCTTTAAGCCTAGCTCATCTCTTTGCTTTTTGTTTGTTAATTGAAAATAAATTCTTAGACATAGGAGAGGAAACAAATTAGAGTATAATTATGAAATTCCAGGAAGTACATTTGGCAAATGTTACATATCTTTTGACAAAACAGGCCACGTAGGAATGTAAACAAACAAGACAGAGAAGAATTGTTTGCTAATGAAACAAGTCTATGAACAAATTCACTAGAGGATTATTTCATTTGATAAGTAAAAACCAGATCAGAATTAAATGGATCCCACTTGGCTGAACAGATTCAGGTTTGAAGCTCCTGGGCCTACCATGGAAGCTACCTCTGAGTTCTCATTTTGAAGCTTTCCAATGAGGAACAGATAAGAAGTTCATAGTTATTATTGGGTTTATTAATGCATAATTACTTGTGTTTTGTACACATTTGGGCCACATATCAGGTCAGATAGGGGGAGGAGGTAGAGGGAAAAAATTAGAACCAGTATGTTGAATGACATATAAACTAAATCTAGGTCCAATGTGAGTTTTGAGATTTGTGGTATTTTCTGAGTTCCAAAGGTATTCAACATCTCCTCTTCCCCTGGAATGGGCTGCAGTGTTTTAGACTCTTAATCGTCCACATATCCTGCTGCACACAGTATGTAAATTTAGCAGCCCAACTCCAGACTTTGAAAAGAGAAGAGGGGAAGCAACTGAGGTTGTTTTAAAGGCTTTCAGCAAATCAACAAATACTGAACATCAGTGAAGTATCAAAGCTAGGTAATGTTTCAATGGTGAAACAAACACCAACTGTTTCTTTCAAATGTAGCCAAGAGCATCCAGGACTAATGAAGTCATGGGACCAAAAGAAGAACAAACAAGAGGAAGCTTGGTGGAGTGCGCTGCTGGGAATAGGGAATCCCTGTGCTCTGGATCATTTCTGGGCTTTGTCCAGTGCTCGTCTAAAGTAAATAGCCTTAACAATTCAGGGAGCAAAGATCAGAGTCTACAGCTCTTTCCTACTGTTTTTATTTGTACCAGAATGGGTAGCAGCAGCAATACCACCAATCTTTCCTCTTTGATCCTGCTTCTGTAAAAAGGCATTCACAGCTACTGAACCCACTCTAGTGTGGGATCCTTACCAGATTTGTAAACCCAAAAGTGTGCACAGGCAGCAAATGCGCACCTAGAAACTCAACTTATGGGCAGATACACTAACACCATCGAAGTACAGGTAAAACTTCATTGATTGAATGGTATCTCAGACACCTGCATGACATACGCAAGGAAAGGGTTGCCACCTCGAACTGAAAGATTTAATTTCATCTAAACTTTGTTTTAATTTTCTAAAAGCTATTTTGGAATTACTTGTTAACATATTTAAAAATGCTACCAGAATGCCCACAGAAAATTGAATCCACATTCAGGCATTTGAAAGAGTGACAATTTTCAGAGATGATAAGCAGCGAAAGTCAAGTTTGCAGCTCCCACTGAGAGAAGGGTGAGTAGTTCAATATTTACCTGTTAAGCAGAGGATGGCATCAGCATCTAACATTGCACATATGTCACTGGGTTTCCAGTAATAAGTTTTTCAGGAAAATAAGTTGTATAACATATGGCAACACTTTAAGAAGAGGGGGAAAGTGGTACAAGAGAACATGAAAAGTAATGGGAACCAGCTTTATGCTACTGATAAGCAGCTGGATATTAAAACTATGATCTTTTTCTTACATAACATGAATCACTTTTTTTTTTTTTAAGGTGTCTGTTTATTCGTGATGTATTTCCCAACAAAGCAATACTGCTTCCCATTAAACAGCAGACAGGTACAGTATCAGATTTTTCCCAACAGCCCTATATGCTTCCCCTTAACCTCTGGTTCTCTTCCAGTTTTCCCTATCACGTAACAGTAGTCCATTATTCTGTTGCATCTTAAAAACATCACCTTTAACTTGACTTACCTCATAAGCTTCAACCTCCACCTTCTTTTACTTTGTCAGCTTTCATTTCAGTTTCACTGTCTGGAGTTCTTCAGTCCTAGATACTTCCCAATCTGGTAGTCACTCAAATTTTTGCTACCTAAAGTCTCTAATAAAACTCAAAAGCACTAGTGCCTCTTTGCTCTTCCTGACCTATCAACTGCTGTTATAATCAGCACCACTCCTTGCCTAAGTCCTTTTCTCCTCCGTGGTAACCTCCTCCACAAAACCAAATTCAGGTAATGTCTCAACTGAGCGTCTCTCAAAACTGTATTTTTCACTTGAGACACAGTTGTTACCATGCAAACTTGAACCTTAGCCTCTGTCTTTGACATTTTCTCAGGGGTATCTAGCTGCCATTGGTAAAGCAGAGCACATAATGTTTTTCACAATGTTATTTTTCTTTTTGATTGCTGTGGAAAATATCACCATTTAGTCTTTCATTTTGGCATGACACCATGCAGACTCTTCAACTTCACCATGACCAGAGCTTCACATGTGAATAACAATAGTGAGAATTCCTGTGTGACCTCCTGGAAGCACCTTGAATCATGTAGAGCCCTGGTTAGCTCTGCATCCTTTTTTCTGGTTTTAATGAAGACAGCTTTAACCTGTACATCTAAATTTAATGTTTGTACAGAGCAATTACATATTTTTACACTTCAAATATTCAGTTCCCTTCTGTAAACTGTAGAATAACAAAGCTATAGGTAAACATTTGTATGAGACAGCTATAGCACAACTAACTCCTTCAAATGTGGAACTGTTTTAGCAAAAGAAAATCTTAAAAAAAAATATACTGTCCATTCTGGCATCCTTATTCTTTGTTCACAAATCTTCTTTGTCAGTGTTTCAGACCCTGCTCTACAGACATGATTCTCCATATGTTTTTTTCTGGAATTCCATCTGCTCAGGGAAGTTTTCAATCCAGCTGGATGTTAAGATCAAGAAAAAAACATGTCCAAGATGCACAGAATGCTCAATAGCTCACAGTAATCTAAATTCCCTTCTGGTGATGTTCATCCAACCCAACATTCCTCATGAAGGTAGTTCTTTAATGCAACGTCTAGTCTCCAAAGAAAACATGAGATAAAGTACATTGTCCTTTTTGGATTGGAATAATTCACACTTTTGAAAGAACACTAGGAGTTTACAGGATCACCAGAATAAACTGATGGATACGGACAACTGCTGTTGCTGTATTTCTGTGATGTTAAAGCATCTCTGTCCCTTGTCTGTTGCAAGATTCAAAAACTTACAGAAGAAATTTCCTATAAAGGACACATGGAAACACAAACTCACTCTTCAGGGATTTTTGTTGCTCTATTTTGATTTTCTCTTGGCTCTTCCCCACTGAGGTTTTCAAGCAATTTTTGGACCTTGTATGCCCATATAAAGTGTCTTAGTATTGGACCTAGAAGTATGACGGTTCAGCGGTTGATTTTGTCAAACCATTACCCTTGTAATTTCCCTAATGAGTTCAGCTTTGCAAAAATAACAACAATGTGATTTTTCTAATTTGGCAAAAACCACTTCCATGACTATAAACCAGTTACTGCATGGCCGTACAGACAGAAATTGGATTAAAGAAGTGATGTGGGGACATCAAAATAAATTAGAACAAATAAGAATTCCAGTAAAATAACAGAGCAAGAATGTTATGTCTTGCCTTAAGTGGATTAGTGGAAGATAAAAATATTGTCATTAAAAAACAGCTGATGCTGCATGGAAAAGATTGAAAAGCGTTCTGTTTAGAATCAGGCCTCCACAAACAACTGTTTTCCCCCACTCTGTAGTGCTATCATCATTTGTACAGAGTCAGAGGAGGCCAAACACACAAATTCTGAGTTTGGGCTCTTTGGTGATGACTATCAAGTCTGTTCTTGAGCTATGCTAGAATAATGGTCCAAGCTGGTCTGGACATGAGTGATCCATTTTCCTTCCAAAGCTGGATTTTCAGTGCTGTCAGTGCGATCCTTAAATTCTCATGTCATGACCATTTTTCTTACGTCACTTTTAGCCTAAAAGACAAAATATATGTCTGAAAGTTCTTCTGAAGTGATTATATATGCATTCTCCTTGCTATGTAGTACTAATAATCACTTACAGTCACCTGTAATCAATGAAGCAAATGCTAATGGATGGATTATTTAAAAACCAGCATTTTTAAGAAAAGCCCATGAATCGCAGACATTGATCTGAAATTCACAATGTGCAGTACGGAATGCAAAACGTACTTTCCAAAATATACCTAAGTGCACATTGTGTTCCTAGGACACGCATATTTTATACAGTCAGCTGTGCAGGCACTCATCATATGGTTATATGTTAGAAATATGTGGATACTTAAGATAAATGGGAACATACTGTAGGCAACTTCTGTGACAAGTGAATATAAAAATCACAGTGTATTGAGGATTGCACTGGGCTCTAAAGGAAGTCTTTGGCTATAAACAGAGATAAATCAACAGAAGATTCAAAGCTACATGCTGCTCAGGTTTAATTTGTTAATTTCTCACTATTATATCAATGTTTTCACCCCAAATATAATATTAATTATAATAATCATTGTCAGAGAACTTGCATATCTTTTGTGTTCAATAAAGCCAAAATAATGAAATAATTTTCTACCCACTGTAAGATAGGTAACTGCAATTATTGAATCATTCTTCTAGTACAAAGTGATTTATTTTAACTGACCAGAACTGAGCCCAAAAATAAAATAATAAGCTATTTTAACGTATATGGTCTGTGTAAGTGCGTATTATTCTGCAAATATGAGTAAGTTGCATGGAAGTATGTATGTATATTATGTGAGAAAATAGTATCTGTACTGCAAAATGACTGACTGAAAAAGATTAATTTCATCTCCCTTCAGAATCGCATAAGCTGTTTCCCTCAAGATCCATAGGAAAATTAACTGAGGGGGGTTAAGAAGCAGATGACAAAAAAGAATAAATATCACAATGTTATGAAAATCAGACATCCAAGGATTTTAAAATATTTGCTTTTTAAAGAATGTTACAGCATATATGAGTCTCATGAAAGGTACATCTGAGTGGTATTACGAGCATGATTTCCCCTAATCTCCAAAGACATTGCTCACAGCCTAGTCTGGTCCCAGACTGACAGCACTGAAGGCATATCTGATATTTTCATCTGCAGAAGCAGCCAACTGGAGGGGAAGCCATTCAAGATTTCTTCCTAACAACCTGCCTGTGTATTTCCACATAGCCACAGAGGAGCCATTTCTAAGGATCAACAGGTAGTCTTTGTGCTCACTCAGGCCATGATTTTTCTGCTGAGAATGCCAGAATAAGTACATTTCCAAGAGCCTCTAACCTTTGAAGGGAGTTTTTGAAACAAGAAGTCATTTTTCAGAGTTGCAGTGTAAGCTAGAAGGGAGGCTGAACACCCTTGGAGAGTCACAGCTGAGAAAAATGCACAAGAGTAGTATTTTGGCAAATGTTCCATATCACTGCAGACAAATTAACTCACTGCTTACTGTGCTTTCTTTCAATACAGTGGCACTGAACTTAATTTCAGAGTTTCTTCTGCCACTTCAACATATGTCTAGGAATTTCTTGAAGGACTGATGCACAGGGACAGTGTCTTGTTTTGCTTTTATAATCTTGCAGAAATGCTTTAAGCTTCTGCAGTATGTCTTACTTGCTGGTTAAACTTACTTACCGGTTAAACTTACCGGTTTTCAGATTATTTTTTCCTTTCACCTTTTTTGTATGCCTCCCTGGCTGAGGTCACCCTTCATCCCTTGCAAAACCTCTGTGCTAGGAGACCATGCTCTCATGGTCACACTGCTAACACTGTGACCAAAACCTAGCCATCAGCAAAAGCTGTACTTCATCCTTGCACCTGAGTTCTTTCCACAGCAGTGAAGGTTTTCTTTTGATATCCAAAAAAAATGAAATCCTCATTTCCTTAAGGTGAAATTGCAACAAATTGTGTACTTAGTCACCCTGCAGACAAGTGACTGAAAAAAGTAATTGATTTCCTGAATGTCGTGGGTTACCTTGTGATAAGACAAATAGAAGATGGACCTTTATCTGGCAGAGGTGAAATTACTTTTGTTGTGCAAGCTGGAATATATGTTACAAAACGTAAATATATGTTTGGCTTTCTCTTCTTGCTCATTTGGGGAAAAGCCATGTCATACCATATTTAGGATGCCATGAAGAACTATCTCTGCTTCCCCTTTCTTTCCCTCCTCTTCCTTTCAATTTTATTCATTCCTGAAGTGTCTGGGTTAATAAATCTTCTCTTCATTTCACATAGTTGTCCTGTTGTCCAGTATCCAGGAAGTAGCACAAAGTATGATTTTGCCAAGTCACGATATTCACACATCATGTGAGTGGAAGAGTTTCCTGGGGAGAAGGATAAGCAAAATTGCATTACTAGATCTCCCAAACTTTAAGCTTAGCAACAGCTTTGTCCTAGACAAAGTTATTCAGCTTGAGCTTCCCTAATGAATAATGCAGAGGTACTTGAAGTACCAGAAAAATCTTCCTGCCATTTATGGATGCTAAGTTACCCAAGACAAAAAGGAAGATGCTAGTTTTGTAAACAGCTATTCTTTAATAAACATTTTGGAGCACCTTTTTTGTCTTTTGTTTTTTGTTTGTTTTTTCCCATGGGCAAAAAAATCTTCATTGTGCCTGCAAAAATAAACCAGCCTGAGCTGAAATAGTCTGTGTAAAGCTCCTTCTTGGAAAAAGCCAGAAAAACTTTGAGGTGCACTTTGAATAGGGAAATAAAAAAAGGAGACTCGGATTCCATCTTCAGGGTAATATTTTGCCAGCATCTGAAATCACTGCATGTGGTACGTACAACAGCTCTCCTGCCCAAGTGGAGATAACACAAATGGAAAGCATTGAAACCTAACATGAAGTTTGCTGGAATTAATCAGATTTTTGATATAAGGTCTTCCTTTTGTAGGCTGAGATTTCCTTGCTGGAAGATGTCTCATGAGGAGACGTGCCTTGAAACTGTAAGACTTTACTTGCTGTTGTTTTCAGTCTGCATGAAAACTGAGCGTATTGAAGCCGGCTTGGCAATAGGAACACAAAGATAGGTACAATGTGTCACTGAGAAAAGGCATATTCATCCTTTCCTCAGAGAAACAAGGTCATTTCAAGACCGTGTCTAAAAGAGATAACATTATGTAGGTCACGTTTTCTTGACCTGGACCTCTAATTAACTGGACTATATTTCTGAGCATGGAATAGAGTACACTGCAGGGGTGTCCCATGGTTTAGCAGTCACTGTTCCTAATCCGGAATCAAAAGCTTACTTTGAACAGCTCTCACACTAAAATTTCATGCACCACTTGCACAGTGTTGGCAGAGCTACACTAGTTTGTAGAGAACTGGTGCCAGCATTCCTGTCTAGAAACATCCTGAGCCATAAGTTAACTAACATATTCAGACTGTTGCCTGTTTTGATAACTATGATTTCTTTTCTCTCCTGGTTTTGGCTCTGGAATGTGCTGACTGGACATGCAGTACATTGCAAGCATAGCATAAAATGCAGTGCAAGAAGTGGTCTCATGAGATGATACAGCAGCAGTAACACCCTATCACTGTTCCAGTTTATAAGAAAACTTTAATCTGGCAAGCAGCAGGACACTCTGAACACATTCAGAAAGCGTGCTAAACACTTTGAAAACTCTCAGTGGTGGGCAGTGTAGCACATGTACTTGACTGATCTCCACTGCTTTAAAACTGGCGACTTCAGTGGATGGAGTTAATCCTGATGTACAGCTTGGTTCTGTACCCATGAGCTCCCATTTGCATGTTTGTTTTTAACAAACAAGTCAGATGAGAATAAGATCCAGTAACATCCTTGATAAGCATTTCTGAAAAAGAGTGTCCCTTTAGAAGTAGATCCTCTATTCATGAAAATGTCTTTCAACTTTGCCAGAGTCAGCTACAGTGAGGTTCAACTCACAATTTTGGAGTTTCTCAGGTTTCTCTCAGGTGGCTGAATTCTTTGAGTTAACTTGTGGGCAGCTCTGTATAACTACTATAGCTAGAAAATCCTAGTTTGATCTCATTTAGATCACAGCTAATTCAAAGAGATCTTGAAGAACTTGGAACAGGAGCTCTTTATTCATCACTCTCCCACTGTGGGGTGGGGGAGAGGATCAGGAGGCCAAAAGGGATGAAACTTGAGGGTTGAGTTAAAGACAGCATAATAGGTAAAGCAAAAGCTGTTTTGAAAACAAACCAAGGAACTCATTCACTCCTTCCCACTGGCAGGCATGTGTTTGGCCATCTCCAGGAAAGCAGGGCTCCATCACACATTATGGTTATTTGGGAAGACAAAAAAACATAATTGCAAACATCTCCCCTTCCTCCTTCTCCCACCTTTTACTGCTGAGCACACTGGCATATGGTATAGGATAACCCTTTGCTTAGCTGGAGTCAGCTTCCTGGCTGTGTTCCCTCCTGACTTCTTGTGCACACCCAGTCCACTCACTGGCAGGGCATCATGAGGATAAAAGGCCTTGGCTCTGTGTAAGTACTGCTTAGCAATAGCTAAAACTTTGCTGTTTTCAGCACAAATCTAAAATATAACACAATACAAGTTATTATGAAGAAAATTAACTCTATTCCAGCCAAAATCAATACACATGAGCATTGAACATTCCTAGCTATTCTACTGCTGCATCGGCAAGAGCTAAGCTGAAAGCACTGAGAAGAGAAAAATCACTCCCTCTTAAAATATTCTGTTGAAACAAAATGCTTAATAATAATTTAATTTATATATGTGAGGATTTGGAAAATATGCTTACATGTGTAATAAACCAAACTTCAAAAATATTTAGTCACTTCAGCTTTTGGGGGGCTACGTCAAAGAGCACGTCCCTGAAAAGCCAAATGTAAGAAATTATATGATGAAGGCTCCTGTAGAAGGTTTTTGTTGGAGACTTGGACTCAAACGCTGCAGGAGTGCTCTGATGAGTTCTTTGGTCTGAAACAATGTATATAGAAGAGATAATTAGAAAATTCAGATAAGATGCAAAATTACGCATTATTTCTTCTCCATTTGCAAAGTTGACATCTATTCGAAACTGTCAGGTTATCCTGGTTATAGTATTTACTTTCCTATATTCATATACTGTTGTCTCAATTAGTTTTACTTGTACCTCATGTTTGCAGTTTACACTTCTAATTCGTATATTTTCTAGAATAATCAGATAGATTTACAGTGGATAAAAAGCAGATACGTGAGAAGTGAACTGGCTTCATAATACAATGTAAATGTAGTGCTGTTCCTTCAAAGTGGGCTGAAAGTGATGTGCAAACTAAACTGGGCCAGAACCAGTTTAACTTGCATCATCCCACTAACCTGAGTAAACAAAGACATCTCTGCACAGCACATAAAAGAGGGAATTACCACAGGATCTCCCAAAGTCCCATTCATGCGTTCAGTTCTATAAAAGAAAGTGATTCTTCTAGTCCTGAGAGAGTAAATAATTTTCCATATACAAGATTTTTACTCTTTTGTAAAATTATAAGCATCTGTGTCAATTATTAATATCTCATATTTTCTAGTTTGCAATATTTCATGCAGTACCATGAAGAAGTGTCTCAGTTTATGCACAGAGGACTTTAATTATATATACTTCCACCCATATCTATTACTTCAGCAGGTATTTCTGCAGGTTTTTACAGTACATAAGAAATGGTCTCAGACATATTTATGAAAAAATTAAATTGCTGATTTCATACCATTAAAATATATCTATTTTCTGAAGCCTAACCAAAGTACAGTAAAATACTATCCATGAAAGTATCAAAATACTCAAATAAGCAGAGATATGGATGACTGGAAAAGCAAACAGCTAAATAGGTCTTCTGAGCACAACCCTATTTTTTAGGATGTTGGTTGCAGTTAAATAGATTATAGTGTGTAATAGGGTTGATTTGCAGTATTTGTCTCTTAGATGTCTCCAGTGTTGTTCAAGTTTTGCCTTTTGGGCACTTTCCTACTGAGTGAACTTACACAAGAAATGTACAGTGCTCAGCATTGTTGGTGTTCCCATTATCTCTGTTAAATGGATAAGAACTATACATTTCATTTCATTTCTAAGAGTATCAGCCCAGCTTCTTTATGTCCTCTGATATCTGTAAAACGAGCACCTCATGGCTCATGAACCAGGTTATCACAACAGTAAGCCTGCCTTTCCATCTTTTTGACTTGTCCTGATACTGTCTGTGGCTGGTTAATGAGTGTCTGAAGTGGACAAAGCCTCAAGCTATTTTCCTCATCTCAGAAGAGAGGGCAGACCTTGGGCACGTTCTGGTCTTTTGGTTTCTAGAAATCATCAATAGCTTTAGATAATTCTTTTTCTTTTTTCTTTTCTTTTCTTTATTTTTTTTTTTTTTTTCTGGCATAAGCTCTGTGAATGAAGCTGATTCCCAGGAACATAAAATCCAGATAGCTCCATTCAGTCTGACTGATATTGTCCAAAAAAATAAACAAATGGACATGAAAAGCCTTCTGGGAATACAGCTCAATTTTAGCACATCTGTTCAGCTTCTCAGAGCAGGCACATCCCCTGGTATCTCTTAGCATTTATCAGGTTCTGCAGATGCTAACTACCCCATCTGCTCTCCTCACTGGAAGTGAGAAAAGCTAAACAGCAACGGAGATAAAGAACCCCATCTCAGTACATGGGAAGCATTACTGATGAGCCCCAGTGGGGCTAGCAGGAGGTGTTGCATGGCAGCCTGGCCTTCCACACCTGATAATGGGGGGGGCACTTACCAGGGGCTTCATGGGAAGACAAAGGTAGTTCCCTTCATGTAGAGCGAGGTGGTGACCCTGGCCGGGTTCCCCAGGGGTGCTCAAAGCACTATGCCCCAGCACAGTCCCTGTGCACCCCCAGCGCTCAGCCCAACCCTAGCCACTCCTGCAGGATGAGCACGGATGCAGGTGCTGCGCCAGCCGGCTGCTGCCTGTCAGCCGGGCGGAGCAAGGGTTCCTCTCGCAGGAACTTGCTGGAGCTTGGACCATGCCTTTGACTTGGCCCTGTATCACCTTTGCATTGCAGAGTCTCCAGGGAATTCCAGAGAAACACCAGTGGAGTTTGTGCCCAGACTTCATTGTGACTTTTCCCTGTACGTTTTGTTAGTTTTCATGTTAGCTCTTCTTGACTAACAGTCGTGTTTATAGAAACTGGTCTCATTTCCTCTGAGGTCACTATGACTAAAATCTGGCTGAATCCCTGATCATTAGATGTAGTTATTGCAGGACAGACTTACTTTTTTTGTAATCTTATTTTTAATTGCCTTTTTCTGGAAAAATTTGGATTTTTTTTTTTTTAGCAATAACATCACCTATGAAATATCTGTGTGGTAGCAGCAGCCACATGAAAGTAGCGTGGTTCATCTTCAGCTCCTAATAACTTTTCTTATTCTTGATGCTGTAATAGTATTTTTAGTCATTATTGTATCTCTTTATCTGAATATATGTTTCCATTTTAAACCTACTGTATTTCTAAGACAATTTAATATTTCCAAACAAACTAATTTTGGACAGCAGGACGATGGACAGGAGCAACTGGAACAGCTTCCAAAAGACAGTTATTCTTCAACTAAAGGTCAAAGGACAGCAATTTAAGAAAAGTCAGATTTTACACTGGACTCCCCTGCTCACTGAAAAAAATGATACAGCTACAAGCTTGGACATAAAAGCAGTCCCAGGAGTGTGATGAATAAGATGCCTGGAGAAAACACATTGATTCCTCCATCACTTGCACCATGAATGAAAACCTGTGCTTACTAAAAGCACTATAAATAATCTATATAAAAATAAAAAATAATATCGATCACAGGTACCAGAGTGTGAGTAGACAATATGAAATCATTGAGTAAAGCCAAGTAGAAATCTTCAGGGTTGGTGGAACTGTGTCCTGCTAGAGGACAGAACTGCAGTTTTCTGCAGTTCCCATTTTGTTTGAGGTCTGCAAGCTAGAGGAGAATGCACAACTCCTCCCACAGAAGAAATAGGATGCAGGTGAGAGGAGGGTGTATTCTTCCAGTGTTCACTGGCAGGCAGCACAGCATGGATGTGTGCTAGAAATACTGCCTTCCAACGTATTCCCAGCAGAGCAAATGCTTTCTTGGGGCCCTTGCTGCCCTGAGCTTGACATCAACCCCCAACACAATCATCTCACAGTAGGAGCACTTATTGTTCACAATCTTGTCAGACCTTGGTCATTTCTTCATCTGAGCTCAGAGCCTTTCCTTTCACTAGTGTCCCGCAGGCAGTTTCCTACTATTTTTCTGCCAGTTCTCAAGCTGAGCACTCCCTCTGTCCCCTCCATCAGCATCTCATTTCTTATCCCAGATCCCTTGCTGAACCAATTGTAAGCGCTGAGCTTGCCTGAGGCTGCTATAATTTTATATTTCTTTTGCCCAACAACACTTCAACCATTTCCAAAAAACTAAATAACTGGAGAGAGACAGTTTGTTCCAGTCCTTGACAGCTTCACTTTGCAACACTCTAACTCCTCCATGGTTTGAAGCTGTGACTTGAAAAACCTAGTGGGCGGCATGGTCCTTCTGACTGCAGGGTTTCAATTCTTGTCTTTGCAAAAATCTTCCTGAGCTTATTCAAATCTCTCATGACTCCTTGTGCTGACCATGACAAAAAAAAGAAAGCATTATCCCAGAAAAATTGAAAACTGAGCATGCTGTTGTTCACAGAGAGTTGCTAGCTCTCCTGATGAAGGGTGGGACCAGAGTGCAGGACTTAAGCTTGCAGTGATTACCTGATGGCATTCGGCCTGAATCTAGGGGAGAGCTGGCTGGTCTGAAAAAGTGGAGTTGTTCATAATGACATTATGAAGATAAAGCAAGAACTAGAAGATGTAGTGGAGGACAGAGACGGGAGTGGAGATGTGGCAGCCAGTTAACACAGAATTTGGAGGAAGCATTGTGGTAGAAGAGCAGTTTGGGACCAGAAAGTTAAGAAAACAGGAGAAAACAGAGGAAGACTGCATTTGGTTTATAAAGAAAGGTTTTGGTAGCTGGAGGGCTGCAGGGGTACCTCCTGTGTAAAGGAACCAGAAGCTGCTCCCATGTTAGACAGAGCCACTTCTAGGCGGCTCCAAGGTGGACACATTGCAGGCCAAAGCTGAACATTTTAGCCAAAATGGTTTCACTGCAGCCAAATTTGACTCATTGTAGCCAAAGCTATAATAGTTTTGGTAGCACCTCTTTGAGAAGATATTTAACAAATGGTAAAATAAACTATGCAGTACCAGCTGGGAGAGAAGAGTGAGTACATGTGCGAAACAACCCTGCAGACACCAGGGTCAGTGCATAAGGAGGGCAGGAGGTGCTCCAGGCACCAGAGCAGAGATTCCCCGGCAGTCTGTGGTGCAGACCATGATGTGGCAGCTGTGCTGTGCCCCTGCAGCCCATGGAGGTCCATTAGAGCACATCTCCACCTGCAGCCCATGGAGGACCCCATGCTGGAGCAGGGGGATGTCTCCTGAAGGAAGCTGCAGCCTGTGGAGAGCTCATGCTGGAGCAGGCTCCTAGCAGGAGCTGTGTGGTTCATGGAGAGGAGCCCCCCCTGGAGCAGGCTTGCTGGCAGGAGCTGTGACCCTTTGAGGGTCTCACACTGGAGCACTGAGTCCTTTCCTGAAGCACTGCACTTGTTGAAAGGACCCATGCTAGAGAAGTTTGTGAAGGACTGCAGCCCATGGGAAACACTCACATTGCAGAAGTATGTGAAGAACTATCTCTCCCCATGCTGAAGCAGGGGAAGAGTATGATGAGGAAGGAGCAGCAGAGATGAAGTGTTATGAGCTGAGGAGGAGGAAGAAGAAGATTTGGGAGTGAAGTTGAGCCTGGGAAGAAGGGAGGGGTAAGGGTAAGGTGGTTTTATATTTGTTGCTACTTTACAGTTTAACTGGCAATGAATTCAATTAATTTCCCCAAGTTGATTCTGTTTTGCTCATGACAGTAATCGCTGAGTGATCTGCCTGTCCTTATCTTGACCTACAAGCTTTTCATCATATTTTCTCCCCATGTCCAGTAAAGGAATGACAGAGTTGCTTGGTGGGCATCTGGTGGCCAGCCGAGGTCAACCCACCACAAAGACTAACACTGTATTAGAAATCTGGGAACATTGTCAAGTAATGATGAGCACAAAAAAGGAATCCACTTGAAAATCCACTAGTGTGGTGTTAATCAGATTTTTAAAAAAATATAAATTATTTAAGCAAGGAGAATAGAATAAAAGTGAGAGAAAATAAGCAAGTAAACACACTGAGTATACCAACAACGCTCTGAATAATTAGTATCTAGGGACTTGAGTAAAGCCACACAAGGTTTTGCAAAATGTATTTATATTATTACTTAAGAATTTACTTGAAGAAATCTGCATATGCATGGGTGTAAATGGGTCATAAAATCTCAGTATAGACTCAATTGTTTTCATTGTCTAATTATCCCAGATCCACATCAGGCTATCAACTTTTACTCTCTCTACAGTGAGGCAAGGTTACTTATGATTCTCAATTAGGAGTAAACTTATGCCCATTCAAAAGCTTATACTAGTATGGTCTGTTGCTGAATCAGAAGCAAAATCTGTAGAGAAGCTTAATCCCCTCCCCTTTCCCTGTAATAATATGTGGGGTCATTATTATAAAATCTGAAATTTGATTACATCATTCTTCAAGGATGAGAAGACATTAGCTTTTTAAACAGCTACAGAAAGCAAGATTCTTCCCTGACTTACAGAGCACATTCCATCAATGGAGTTAGATGCAAAGTCATGTCCAACTCTCCAGAGAGCTAATTATACATATTAGACTTAATCCAGGAATGCTTTAAAATTATGCTCAGAAAGCTGAAAGAGAGTAAGAGGAGGCTGTTGGAAGAAAAGGAAGATTGCAAAGGTGAAGGAGAAAAGCAAGAAACTAGGATGTGCCAAGAAAGGAGAAGCCTAATGGAAGTGAATCACCAGGAGTAAGGCAGGCGTCTTGAAGGGGATTAAGTGTCTTTAAACTCATTGCGGCCTTCTTGTTTAAGCTGCTGTGTGTCCTTAAGGCACCTGTGTGTTTTTAGAGGCCTTTCTGGAGCTCAAGATCCAAAGTACTATGCTCTGCCACACAGACCTGCAAGCTGCTCTCACACCAGAGTATCACCTCTGCAGAAACAGCATTAGCACTGAGTACTTGGCCCCAGAAACTTGCCGAGAGTGTGAAGGCCTAGAATTGGATCTTACATCATCTGAGCCTTGCACGATACTGGCACTTGTAATTAACAGTCTCCACAAAAGGACCTATTCTGCCAGTGATTTGAAACATGCTCTGATAGAACTGTGTAGGAGGGTGGAAGATTATGTGTGTTTTATCTCATCTGACAGATTTCACCAAATGATGAAACTAGTCACATCCATTCAAGCAGTTCAGAGAAACCACATAAAAGTGCTTTTCCCGAAGCTGCTCTGCTCTGACCTGTCCAGAGGAATTATGCTTTAAATAGCTAACTATTCAGCAGCTAGATAGTATGCCGCTGACAAGCTAGCTGATTACTTATTAACAGTTACTCAGTTATTCTACTCATTTTTATTATATACGTGCCATGTTACACCATCTTTACTAATCTTTCTGTTTATCCTCCAGCAATTCAAAATAAAGTGGATCTGTGAGAAATATCTGTCTTAACAGCTGTGATACCCAGGTATTTCAGACACAGCAGGCTTTTTATTTGGTTTAGAAATTACTCAGAAGAGCTCTCACTCAACACCAGGTGCCACATGTCTAAAGAAATAACATGGTTCAGGTGGTATTTGCACCTGCTGTTATGGTATCTTTGGTAATTTCTTTTTTTTTTAATTTAAAACTCATGCTAATTATAAGCACCAACTGTGAGGCATACGTTGTGTTTCTGTTTAGAATAGCTTTATCTAAGACCTTTAGATCCAAGCATTTGGCGATTTTAAATACAAAGTGGCTCAGCTGAGTGGTGCTAAGATTTAAAAAACAGCAGATCTGAATCTGTACTGTTACTCAAGTATATCAAGCAGTGGGTCAATATAGGACTACTTTATGACCTTGAACACTGTTTCTTAGTTTCTCTACCAAGAAAAATAAAATGGAGACAGTGCTGCTGATTTTGTTGGGAAGGTATAGTGACGTCCATAGATGCTGTATGAAAACCACAAGCTGAAGTTCAGAACTACAGGGTAAAAGTCTGCACATGAGGTAGTTGTCTGGACTTTCTTTGTAGTCAATGAAAAGAAACAGGAAACTTCAGGGGATAATTTATTTCACCCGAAAATAGTAAGCTAAAATAGGGAAGATTAATTCCATCTTGAAAGTGTCTGTCTGTAATGACTATAAAAGGAGTCAAGGAAACTAGTTCTCAAGTAAATGCCAGCGCTACAAACGCTTGAAGTTCGTTAAAATTATTCCGTCTGAAGGTCTCTGCTGGTCACAGGCAGAGACCTCTAAATGCTATTAGCCTCCAGCTTTTCCCTGTGTATGAGACTTCAGATTGAGAGGACCCTTTAACTCCTGCAAAAGAGAAACTGGGAGAGTGAAAGAAACTTGCAAGCTGCTGCCAGTCTGCTCTGTACAGAGATGGTGAAAGAAACCCTTTACCACAGCATTACTATGGATCTCTAAAGCTCCAGATTCTGGCTATCTGGCTAAGACCACGTACTCTTCTATGACAGGAACAACTGCATGCCTTACTTATTGCAGAAGTCTCTAGGGAAACATGGTTTGGTCATAGCTCCACTTTACTAAGTGCTATGCTATCAGCTAGAGACAGTCTGTACCACAAACAACTACACAGGCAAGACAATCAAAGTATTGTGGTACATCACTTAAAGATGGGAAATTGATGCAGAGAGAGATTAAAAAGTGACTTGCCCAAATTATATAGGAAGCCTGTGGTGGGACCTTGGTTCTCCCAAAGTACCATCTATAACCACATGCTTCTGCTGGCTTCCAGTAATATTACTAGCTTGGGATCAGACGGACTCTTTTCTATCAGGGTTGTGCTTACAAATACTATGTGATTTGTTTTTTCTGCAATTTGGTTTCATTTCTTGTAAGTTAAATGTTTTACAATCCAGCATATAACTACACAGTCTCAAAACATATCAAGTCCATACTCAGGTCTTAGGCCAGGAGGGTATAGAAGAAATCACTTGAGTGACTTTCAAAAAGTTTCAAAAGACTTCATTCTTCAACCAAAGGATGTGGAGAGAATCATGGAATGCTAGCTTAAAAGCTAGCAGGTTGCTTGGTTGTAGCCTCAGCATGAAGCTAAATTCTTAAGGTTATACATATGCAGGACCAAACATCAGCTTCTGCTGAAATAAGTGTTCAGATTTCAAGTGTGGAAAATTTACACAAGGTTTATTTGAAAACTCATAAAGTTTCCAAAATAATGGGTTTGGATTTACAATTAAAATCCAAGGTCATAAACAATAATGGTTGGCCTCTGATGAAAAACACATGAGAAATACTTCTCAAGAGAGATGGGTGTTTTTTTCCCTCTGTAACAAAAAAGAAGAGAAGGAAACATCTCAGTCATGAAATACAAAAGAAGAAAAGTTCAGGATAAATTGAATTTTGTTGAGAAATGCTTAGTAAGGACATGATTCACTATTATTACGCCATGCTGATCACGTACATTAACTGTGAAAAAAAAAGTGAATTTCTGCTTCCAGGACAGAGCATTAATCTTGCTCTTTTGATAGAAACAACATGAACCAGATCCCTGTGTTTCATATTGTTTTATTTTTGCTAAGGATCAGTGAAGGAATCAGCTGTTTACTCTCATGAGAAGGTGATTTCTAATGGGTGTTGGGATTCCCATGGTTACCCATGATTCATTTTGCAAGCTGTAGTTTCCAGCCCTGAAAGCTCTTCACACACAGAAATCTATTTGTCACCAGAACCTAGGAGAAAAGCATTGTTTCAGAGCAGTTTTATACTGTGACCATAGCATGTTTTAAAATTTATAAAACAAATGCCTTCCCTCTAACACAAGTAGCAGATTCATATCTAGGTGTCAAGATCTACTGTTATCTGTAGCAATAATTTAATTTTAAAATTGGGAGATTATATAAAGCAATGAATAGCAAAGACAAAGTCAATATATCTCCCATTACCAGAGAAGAAGAAGGAACTTAGAACACACTTATTTAAGGCTGATAAAAGGAAGAACTTTGCATGTAATCTCTTTTATTCATAGCTAATTTCCTTTACTCAGTATCATATGATATATCTGAGGCAAAGAACTTGCCAGAATTTGGATGAGATAGATGAGAGTTAAAGTTATTTGGAAAATAACAACTTCTGCAGTTAGAAATCACACTACAATAATTTCAAATGGAAGCAAAATGCAGTGGTTCCACCAAGAGACCCACATTTAATTCCCTGTTTGAGATGAAACTTTCAGGAGGCTATTTTCTAACTTCCCTTTGTACATTCATTGGGAATTTGATCAAGTCTGCATAAGACACCAGCCTGCTCAGCTGATCCAGCACTGGAATATGATCTTGATGGGAATGGTCTCATGAAGTAAAACTTCATCAAAAAATTATGGTGTATTCAGTCAGACTGCTTTGTTTGGAAGAGCTTCTTTCGAATCCCCGGGCTGGGTCCGGGGAACACATATCTGGATGCCAGAGCACGACAATGTGTTATCTGCTTTCAGTGTCAGGCCAGCAATGCTATTCTTTTGCCCCAGCAGCCTATCTGCTTCGAAGTAAAGGTGTCATACGTGGCTCTAATTGAAAATTTTTAAACAAAACATATGTTCATCTCCAAAAAAACCCACTGTTTTACCAAAACTGAAAGCTTTAGTGGAATTATATGCTTTGAATTGTTGGTTTCATTCTTTTTTCTGTGAGTTTTCTCAGTACTGTCACAAAACTTTTGACTGAAAGGCACAGTAAAAAAATGCCAGGAGCACAGGAGATTTTATGCACTTAGTTTGCATCCCATCTAGCCTCAGCTTACTGGGCCCATGAACTCCTGATCACCTCTCAGTCTGCATCCATCTGTCCATCAGATAAATTGCTCAACTTAAGCAGAGTCAACAGAGGTGTCATGTGGATTTTGCCACAGAAACATTCAGCAACCTTTCTTGTGATTGTTCCATCCATTTTACCCTTTTCAAAGACAGTAAAATCATTTCAAGGAAACTTCATGCATCTTCCATATATGGATAAAAAATCATCCTTTTCTGCTGCCAGTGCCTCAAGGGTTGCTGGTCTGAACTCCTTTTGAGATCAGCCGCAGGTGCTCTGGTCTTCTGAGCTCTACGAGAAAAAACCCAGGTTTTCCCCATGCCTGCTTTATTCTCATTCTCATTCTCACAGCAAATGTTTCCAAGGATGGCTTCATGCCCAGCCCCATGGCATGCTCTTTGAAGATACACCCTTTTTCACAATCATCTCCTCTCTTTCAGCAGAGACCTCCACCTCACAAAAGCTGTTTTCCTTGAACTTGCAGACCACTGAAGGTAATGCCCTGGAAAGACAAGGATGAAGGATTTCTAATTACCAAAATATTGCCTTTGGGAAGTCAGCCTACACCATTCATGTACAACTTCTTTAGACAAGCATTTTCATGCCCTTCCCCTGTGCTCCCTTACCCTATGCTAACAAGAAGCGTCCACAGTTACCTCACTGTCTTTTTTCAGATCCTAAAAAGATAAAACTTTTGCAATTCCAGACAGCCAAGTACTTCACATTCAACAGAGTCCAGAGAGCTCTACATTATATGAATCCATATATAAGAAACCACAAGTGGTCATGCAAGAAAGACTGCCAAAACTAACCTGTCCCAAAGGATGGGACCAGATAAAAGTGGTGGAAATCAACACGTCATGTCCCTGCCATAGGTAGGGGTTTTGTTAGATGAAAATACAACAGAGGAAGGCAATTCCCCCACCAAAATCCAAAGACCAATCCATTAGTATTTTAATAGAAAATATAGTACAAATCTTGAAATATAATGACTGGTTTTAGCCTTTAAGACACGATTAAGGCACATGAGCCAAAATGATCTAAGTATCTCAAGAACTTCCTACTGATCACTGACATATAAGAAGAAAGTAAACCCCCACCTTTCCCAGGAGCCAAGTTTTGCACTGAAGGAGGAAAAAGAGTACATTCTTCATGTTCCTGCACTTGCTTGCCAGAGGCCCTGAAAAGCTAATTAAGTACAATATGAATGGAGTGCAAACAGACAGCAATGAAGTCTTAATTCAGCCCCTCTTGCAGATACCAGCAAGTAGAACAGCCTGAGACTCATATGCCAAATTGCAGGATCCTTGCTATGCTATTGTAAATGCCGCATGATCTACATTGAAGCAATGTCATTTTTTCCTTTGTACTTCCCATGTTGGAAGACCAATTTCTGCATTTTCAGGAGATAAAAATCTTCTCTAGCTAACTTGTTTTAGGATGAAATTGTATGCATTTTGCTTTGATCTATCTTTAAATTACCACAGTTCTCCTCTCTCCCTCACATATTCCCATCTCCAAAATGTAACGACAAATAGTACACTCGACCTTGACTTTGCTAGGTGAGGCAAACCTATCTCCTTCTGATTTCCTCTCACAAGATAGGTTCTTTATTTCTCTTTTGACATTGCAAAAAAACCTGATCACAAATCACCTTGTGTTCTGCTCTAATTTTATCTGCATGGTCTCTGATTTTCCATTCAGATTGTAAGCTCCTTTGTTCACAAAATATCTTTCTGCTTTGTCCATGTGGGCCTTACAGTGTGCTCTGAACTGTGACTGAGGTTCCTAGGTAGTATACTGCATCAGTACAGATTTTCATAATCAAATGCACAAAATATATCTGAAATCCCACTAGAAAATGAGGGAATAATGGAATTGTAAACCCAATTTTCCAGAGTTTCCAAAAGTCTCCATTCTGATTCCAGTTGAGGAACTGGAAATACTTTATCTAGAATTTTCCTTTTTAACCAGCAGTTGCTCCTTTTATTTTTATTTTTTTCATCCAACAGAAAGCCTGGAAAGGAGATCAAATAAGTTCAGCAGGTTCTTACTTTTCTGACTGTATCTTGAATGTCCCGACATGCTTGCTTTTCTAAATGAAAAATGATGAGTCACATGAATAAAAGAATAAAAGATAGGGAGGTGGCTGAGAACAGTAGCAAAAGCATCAGATAAAATACAATACATTTATTTTATTACACTGTGTGAGTCACTTGGGAAAGGCACTGGATATGAAAATGGAGCAGGGAAAGTTCTGAAATAATATGTATACGTTTCAGTCCTCTTCCCAGGGAGTGAGTGCTAAGCATCGTTCTCAGCACAGGGATCACTTCAAACCATTCCTAAGCCCTGTCTCCCCCTGCAGATTTTTTCCACATATGTGCTGGTTTGATCCCTGGTTGGCATAGCTGTGCCGACAGAAACTCCTAATCTTCAAACAGTTATACCAGCAAACTGTGTATCTGCTTGTTTCAGGGAAGGGTGTGTTTCTATGGCAGAACAATGCCAGGCTAACTGCACCCACATGAGGAAAGATTTACCTATCAGTCAACTTGTAAATAAAGTGATCCAAGAATAAACTTGGCCTTGGATACCACACCCCTGGGGAGAGGTGTGTAAAATCAAAATGAATATCTAATTAAGGTAGGGATAAGTATTGAAATTTCTGTCTACATTCCTGATCTGAAGCTCATTAACACTGAATGCTTTAGATCATTCTGTTGTGCAAAGAGCTCTCTAACTGGATACAGGTTCTATCAACCATTAGTACATTTACATTTTGAAAGCCTTTTCCCTGCACAAAAACTGTGGGGTAAATTTAAAAAAAATAAGCAAGCATAGTTTTAGTGAGAAATCTGCCCTGCTTTTAGTTTGTTGCAAGAGAAGATAATCGCAGAATGTGGGGGCATTTGCACATACAAAAAAATCTTTCACCTTCAGGTTAATAGCTGAAAGGTAAAATTAATTTCACTTCTAATACAAAACCTTATCATGTGCTTTCTCCTTTGCTTTGCCTAAATAGAAATGGAGCCATTGTGTTGTTTTTTTCATGTAACCTGTAAAGAAATTTCCATTCCAGGTGCACTTAAATAACTCTCCTGCCTTAGAAACTCTAAACAGGTTGGTGGAAAAAATTCCAAGCAATAAACATGCATAAGAAAATGAAAATAAATATTTTGTTTCACTCAGTTTTATAAAGTGTGTATCTCTGAGCAATCTTTCTGTATTTATGTGACAAAGGCTGTATAATAAATACTCAGTATTGACGTGCTCCGTGGCTCATGAAGTGACAACTATATCCAAATTCATCAAATGGTTCAAAGAGTGATTGCAATCCAACTCGTAATTCTTAGATCCTAAGGATTCCATTTCAAAACTGACATTCCATTCATTACCTTACAATTTATGGTCAGTAGATGAACTAGATTTGCATCATTGTAGGGGATCTGATGTTTTAAAGGAAACTGGGTAAAAACTGTGTTATGAGCCTGTTATTTGGTCCCCAAGATGGCAGAACAGCCATATATCTAGGCTCCTTTATGATTGTGTGCAGGACCTGCTGCTTTGGGACAGATTCCTAACCAAATAGAAGACGTAGAAATACGAAAAATAACTCCACTCTAAACTTGCATAATTATAGTGCATATACTGGTAAGTCTTACCATAAAAGGGGGAAAAGACATCACTGGGTATGTGCTGCTTATGAAGTGGTGTTTCCCTCAAGCACTGAGATACTATGATTATCTTCATGACTCTTTGTGTTACTGGCATTTGCAGGGTCTCGTGCTCTTTATTCCCACAGTGATCTCTGGCAGAGGAATAAAGTGTCCACTGAAGAGTCCATTTCAAGCAAAGGGATGGTTGGAAAGAGAAAAAGGCAAGATTTTGGTGACAGCATAAACGGGCTTGAAACGTGTCAAGTATAAATGAATTGGCTACAAATGTGAAAAAGCCATAGTGCTACCTGATATAATTGTGTCTGCAATAAAACTGGTAAACCATTGTTACCACTGCAGCAAGAACTCTTTCTACTAGTATAAATAATTTTCTGTGAGGATGCCAACAAAAAGAACTCCTCCAGGCCTAAGGAATTTACCTTCTAAGAACATTTTTTTGGCACAGTTATTGTGTTACAGTTTGCCCAACCAACTCTTCTCAATTACAGAGAAGTCCCCTGACAGCTTCTTACAGCCAAGATATCACAATGACAGGACGTCAGGGTATAACAGGACAGAAGCTTACTAACTGCATATAATCAATAATATACATTGAGTACAGATAGAAAAGTCCTGTCCCTGAATGTTTATGTGTGTACGCATACATATATATATACACACACACACATATGTTCAGCTTCTCTACTGTAGGTTGCTAAATGGCTGAAATGCCTGTGAAAGCTTCTGAACCATCACAGTTAGAGTAAAACTGGCACTAATTTTGAGTTGCCTTTATATGGCAAAGTGCAAGCTAGTGGAAGACTAAGAACTAAAACCAAAGAACCATTTCTGTTATTTTCATGTGTCTTTCTTTTGAGGACATGGGCTTTGATCCTTGTCATTAGACCTGATAGGAAAGCTCTTGATGTAAGCTCTCATTAAAAAGATGCTCATCCAGAGTTAGAATCTCTGACTGATAAGACCAACCATCCCAGTTATGTTTAGTGAAAAAACAGCCATGGTGCTAACTCATACAGTACCAGAAGAAACCTGAATCAAGCGGGAATGATCCATTGATTTGCCAGGCATTCACCCATTTCTTGTCCTATTTTACAGACTAACAGAAATGTCAGCCAATTTTTCAACTAAGGCTAGCCAGCTTGTTTTCAGTAGACTGAATACTACTTGACAAAAACTTGAAGTTAACCTGAGCATTATTTTTCATTTTAATTTATTTTTAGCTTTTTATTCATTGTTTTATATTTTCCAGTGCAAAATGTAAGTAACTCAATAAGCATAACTCAAGAAAAAACAGAAAGACTGTAGCTTTTCTGATACTGGGTAACTTTTTCAAAATCACCTTCATGATTACATTTTTAAGTCATTTGACTGCTTTTGGAAATGTTGCCCAATAATACTAGAAAACCACTCAAATCTCAATCTTCAGAGGGCCTTCCTCAGCTTTTTCATGACTTTTAATGGAAACTTTCTTTTAATGGAAACTTTCTTGGGAATTATCTAGGCCTGGGCAGGGCTAGTTTTGACAAGTGCCCTCCTCTTGGCATGATGAAGTTACAAACTGTAGTTTTCAGGGCTGTTGCCACAGTATTTTGAGATCAAACTAAAGCAGAAAGGGACTGAAAAGCTGGCTTTTCAGAAGAGTTCCATTTTGAAAACTCAAAGCATTTAGGTATTTTGGTGCTCAAATGGCTTTAAGCTGCTCCCCCACCCAAGGTTTAGATAGCATACTTTGATATATGCCATGAAGGAGTGGCTAAATGGGAAACAATTCAAAATATGCTATGTATGCAGCCTTCATTCCATAACAGTAATGTTCTAAAATTAAGGTTCCATCAATGCAGAAACATGAGATCGTTCTCCAGATTTTTGTTTTAAACCTTGAATTCAGTAAAACAAGTATGCATGGGTGATAATACCAAATCCACACAAAGACATTAAAAACATAAATCTGTGAAAGGTTAGCGAAGCTAAACTAGTGAAAGAAGTTGAAGCTAAATTAACCCAAAGAACAAGAGCAGAAACAATCTTCCTATACAATAGCTAAAAGTGCAATTATCCGCTTCTGGACTAAGAAAAAATTGGCATTATGCCTTTTTGAAGGGAGTATAAAACAAATACACAGACTAAGTTGTGGTATGACTCCACCATGTCCATCAACCTTGCTTTCATTAGTCTTGACATGCAGCCTTCAAAGACTGCTGAAACTAAAGCAGAAAGGATCCAGCTGAATCTTTTGATTTCTTTTACTTTTGGATTAACATGTTTTAGTAAACTTTTTCATCCATTCATAATAGTTTTAGGTATGTGTTTTAACTAGGAAAGTCCTGCTGGAGCCAGAAAGATCTTTGTTATGCAGCACAGTGAACCAGAAAGCTGGTAGGCCTTAAGAAACAAACACTTCCCCGAAATACAAAGGCTCTGCATAATCGCAATCTCCAATATAATGTTCTCTGCTGCTAGAAATCACTTCAGCAGATTTAATGGTCAATAAGCAGTAAACCTTAAATGGACCCAAACTCCTCTTTATCCATGTCATAAATCTGATCTGATAGCAGAGATCAGGAAGTAATAGGCCTCAGGGGAAGTCCACACTGTGGCATTCATGCATCCTGCTAAATTGCACAGCAAGGAGCTCAGTCTGAAAGGATTCATTAACTGCTGAAACATAAAGAAAAAGGAAAAAAAAAAAAAAACAAAACAAAAAAAAACCAAAAAACCCAAACCCAGCCCTGAAAAGTATCATTTTACATTCTGTGTTAACTTCACAAACTTTGTGAAAATTTAGTTTTAATTCCATCTTCTGTTGCCTGCAGTGTTTAGGGTAGACAACAGAGCACAGTGCTTGGAAGTTGCATAGCAAAAAAGCTTTCTAAAACATCCAAGAGTTATCAATCAACTGGATTAAGACTTTCATGTTAACCCTTATTTTACCTGATTTTCTAGATATGGGAAGGGAAAGAATCAGATCATCCAGTATACTTGCAGTTGTTGTGACTGTAATCTCCAGGCATCATAAAAATTATGCTGAATTGGCTTTCCCTGGGGACATGTTGATCTGCCCCAGATCTCACGGTGGATCTCCTCCTGGTGAACTGGTGGCTTTAATACAATTTATTTTCATTTATTTTGGAAGCGACTTAAGTTAAACTGAATGGAAGACATTTTAATAACCGGATCAAGTGTCCACAAAGGCATGTGGTCAGGCTTGACTTCACATATTTAACTTCCTTGGGTTAGTTTTTCCAAATGTCCGTTAGTAGATGATCTCTACCATGGTTTGTAATTATCAAAAATTATAGTAGATGTTTAAACAATAAGAATTATGCTGTATTCAATGAAAAAACCCCACCAACAAAGAAAAAAAATTCCAAAAAACAAGATGAAAGTCGGAACAGTCAATAAAGCATTCTGCAACACAGCAGAAGACTTAAAAAGGTCACCCTGATATTTAGTCTTTCTTTTCTCAAAAGAAAAAAAATCACAGTTATGTCATTGTTCCAGATGTAGTTAGTTAGTTAATTAATTAGTTAGTTAGTTAGTTGGTTGGTTAGTTGGTTAGGCTATGTTAAGATTAAAACATGGTGCTCTCAGAAGCCCTGCTTAAGACCAAAACTCCATAGCTATTTTCACACACAAATATTCAGGCACATGCATACACACATAGAGAAGGAGAGAGTTTTGGTTTGGGCAACTCTTAACGATTCCTCACTGCGTTGTTTTTCCTATTCAACTCAAATCTGGTCAGAGTTTTCTCAGTAAACACCCAAGTTCATTTTCATGTTCACAGCTGAGACCCAAATTTCTGTTTTGGCCACATTCACCTGTGACATAGCTCTGCTTGTCAGGATGAATTAGATCTTCAGTTTATTTTTTCTTAATGTTTTACAGAAAGGAGATGAACAGTTATAGATATTTTAGATGATATTTTTTTGTAAATCCATCCTCATCTTAAAAATGAAATTGATTATGTTGTGACACTTGTTATTTAGGAACATTCATGCACATTCACTCACTGAACAGTTGTTCACAATTTTTCATGAAATATGAATGTTCACTGGAGAGCACTTACCCTGCAGAATATAAAAAGTAAAAGAAATTAATCTAAACTCAGAACTAAAAAAAAAAAATAATCACAATTTTTGTGTCAGTACTGCAGACAATTTGCTGCCTTCTTGGTTTTCATCAAGGAAAGCAAACATATGGGGCACATTACAATATTGTATGGGAACATATGGTACCTCACTGAAATGGGAAGATGAGTGACACTGGGAAATCCATGATGCATTGGGTAGGAATATTTTGGGCCTCCTGGTGCTCAATAGTCAACTTTTCTTTTCTATCATGGCAGAATGTTTTCAGTTAAATAAATAACCATATTTTGGCAGCAGTTTTATGGTGGCTTTATCAAGCCCCTGAGAGGTACATCATCCTGACTATATAGACCTTCTCTGTACCACCAGGAAGGCAAAGAGAAATATAAATCAGAAGATTGTGTCTTGAAAGTTTTATAGCTAAAGTTTATTTGCTTCAATATAGAGTTATTTGAGGATCAGAGAAATCTATTGCTCACGAGGGAGATTCTGCATTTAAGAAAACTTTCTGGATAATTTTTATCATATTTATAAGTACAATGTACTAATACAATGGAATGATGATACCATCCATCTACCACTGTTTCTGTTTGCATGTACCTAAACTGAAAGAAGAAGACAAATCCTTATTCGTCCTGTGAGGCTTATACTTCAAAGAAACTACGTTTTCTTTTCTTTCCACCAGGTGGGGAAGCCAGTATTTTCATCTAGGAAAAGTTAACTATAAAAAAGTTTGGTAGAATTCTCCTAATTTAGAAGCTGCTTCTTTTTCAGATAGATGTTAAAGTTTTACACTGATATCAAGTGTTTCCAGCATCTCCTCAGATCTGCGGCCTCAGTTCCCCTCTTCATTTTTATAGTCATTGCACTGCACCCTGAGATGTTGTTCTCATATAGATAATCTAAGTATTTGTCCTTGCAGGTATTTATTTAGCTATCACCTAATAACAGCAAAGATATACATTTACCCAATGTTTTGAAGCTTTTTTCAGTAATCCAAACTTTAAAATTTTGTTGTTACCTTTTCAAGCTGCCTAGGGAGAAATTAAAACATTTGGTTAGATAGGGACAAAATACAAATTGTACATCTAACTGTACTTATAGGCCTTCACTCCAGAATTGGGAAACTTGTGAGATATATCCTCGACCTAATGAAAATACGGACAGAAGAGATTCAGGCCTGAGAAATGGATAGACTAATTCCAAACTTTGAAGCAACTTGTAAATGCACACCTTTGCAATACTCTACAGCATTTATTGCAAAAAAATCCCCCTCAAACAAAACAACTCTCTGTTTTCCCATATAATGCCCCAGAATTCAGCTGCTCTACTGTTCTGTTTGCCCTGTTTTCTCTGTTTTACAGGCAGATTTCAAAATTCCGCCTCTCAGTGTATGTTTCCTGACATCGAGGGACTGAAGGGAAGCAGATGACAACTGATGGATGCTGGCATGACTGGGAAGAGGGAGGAGGTTACAGGGTATAAGGAAAAAGAATCTCAAGGTAATATGCGAATTGTTGTCATAGATGAGACAGCTGGTGCTGTTGTTTACATCTCCTGAAAAGGCACATTTCCAGTATCTTTCCTACATTTTGGCAAGGCTGTCCATCATGGGGAAAAAGATGGGGACAAAGGATGGTTAGCAGTGATGTGGGATTAGCCTGTTGGAGATCAGAGGCATAGAGGCTGTTAAAGGAGTGAGAGTGTGGGGTAAAACTCACCATGAAAGACTGTACCAACATATATTACACAACTGACCCATCTCTGCATTTTTGGGTTTTTTTCTGTGTAACTGATATCTGAAAACACAGTATCAAGAAAAGGTGTCATTGGGGTTATGGAATCTGGCATTCACAACCTAGAGAATCCGAACAGCAAGCTGCAAATGCATTTTAACCTTAGATTTGTCCTTGTTAAGGTATGCAACGATACCGATGTTTGATGTAGTTGATGGAGACACAAAGGCACCTCGAGAGATCAAAATGCTTTACTAAAATTATCTTTTAGAAGTGTCTCTCATACTTCACTATAGAGAGAGACTAAGCACTGAACTAATATTCCAACAAAGAGCCCAGATACCAACCCTTTGGGTGTGCAGTCTGGCACAGCATTTAACTGTGTGCTTAAATATGAATAATAGAAAAGTATGATGTTATTCTACTAATATTAGCAATACTATAGTGTTACAATGATAATGCATTCCTTTAAACAGATTGTTTTATCCAGAGATCTTGTGTCCCCAGTACAAGGAGAAAGATAAAAAGATATATGAACCTGAAGAAGGAGAGAGATTTCTGTGCCCTGGTTCTGAATGCATGCAGTTTGCCAAGTGGCTTGGCACGATTAAGTAAAAACCTTATCCAAGAGCAGATCCAGTTCAGCAGCAGATACTAGCTTAGTTTAAAGCCACTGGATTAGAACTTGGATGGAAATTTAAACATGTACCTTGGTCTGAAATAAGATGTGATTTAGTAGCTTAGTGGAAACAGACACTGGCTGCTTTAAAGTTCTTTTTTCTCCCCCTTTCTTAAAGTCTCTCATGTCTTAGATACACTGTTATTGCAATAACCATCCTGCCAGATGAAATAGCAACTTCTTGCCTAAATGATTACTTTTATGACTGTTTAGTTTTATACAACAGATTATCATGACACAAAGACTATATGGCACTTGAGTGGTCTACAATGATTTTCATGTGAAAGGCATTGCCTGTGTAGTGTATCAAAAGTTTCAGCATTTCTTTTAAACTGCTAATCATATAAAGGTCTCCTACAAGTAGCAGCTCTTATGTAAAAATTATCCCCCCTTCTGTGATTTTTTTTTTTCTGGAAACAATTCCAAGCAGAAGTGGAGAAAATAAAAGGGCACCTTTGTTAACTGCCTACAAAATCAGTATTTTGAGACTAAATCCTTTCATGTATCAGAAAGTTTTCATGAAAAAATACTCAAAGCCAGCTAAGAATTCAACTCTCCCATGTTCAGCATTAGGGTTAGCTGGAAGGGAAAAAAATCAAGACAAATGATCTCCAAAGCAATGGGCAAAATATTGCTTGTTTCTGAATAGAAGCATTACATGCTGGGGTGCAGACTGTTTTTTGTTTTCCCCGTCTTCTCAGAGCAAAAAATAACTACATGTCTAACAAGTTTGGAGAAGTCAGACATTTTCAAACTTTAGGTTGGTTCTTTCTGTTCACGGTACAAGAAAACATTGTGAGTCACCATGACTGAGCCAGCCTGGCACTAGTCTAATAAAATGAAGTTTGGGCCTTGTGTGAATCTGCTCACTAGGACTTGTCCATTTCATACCTTGGTCACTTCCAGAAGACTTTAGCCATCTATTGTCAAATTGCTCAAAGTCCCTGGGACAACAGCTGTCCTCTTCTTATTTGCAGCCATAATGCCAAGACACACAAGGCTCTGAACTTTAATTCTTGCTAGTCTTAACGTGTATTTAAGCCTCCCTCTGTGGTTCGTAGAGCACTGAATAAGCATGAATGAAGAGTAGTGATATTATTCCCTTTTGTGCATGATTCATAAAGACACATTGGGAAAAAGGCCTCTTAAGGTTAATTATACCAAATAAGGAGAATGAAAACATAAGACAAGCCGTGTTCTCTATCCAGGCTGAAGAAGGCTTGAGGAGCATATCATACTATTTGTGTTTACGGTTCCTCTAGCCAGTTCTGTAGACACTGGCTATACACAGTGTACCTTGAGATGGGAACGCTGTCTGGAGTAGATAAAAAATTTTTGGAGGGATTCATCTTACCTAGCTCCTGCTACTGAAAAGTTACAGTCATCATCTATGCTAGTCATCTAGACCACTCAACATTCAACAGGGGGAGATGATTGCCTGCAGAAAATTATTCACTGTAGAAACAGGCCAGGGCAAGTCATTCTCTGCAAATGGCCGTCCTTCTCCAGTGACTATAAGTTAACTAGTTCAAATTGCTGCCTAACTACTACATAGATGAAATGAGGTGAGATGAATCTCGCCCAGTGGTGCTGTCTGCACTAGATTAAATTTCTTTAGGACAGGTCTGAGCAACAAAAATGCTTCTATTTTTCCATATCTGGCAACTCTACCACAAACAGTCAGAGCAAACCAGTCAAAGCTTAGCTAGCAGATGTAATGAAGGCTATGAAGATATGCTGGGATATATGTTAGCACTGACTGCAAATGACGTGTGGTATCCTTGGGCCCCAAAGGGCTTACACTCTTGTTCATGCTGCAAGTATATCTTCATTTTGCTATGTAAACAAACAATAACTCTAGCTATGCAAAGCACTTAAAATTTAACATTTCTATACTGAGCCAATGAAAACATGTGGAGCATCAAAACAGAATTAAGGTGGTAAAGTTTCAACTGAGATTGGTATTTTGCCCTGAGTTTACTTGTGCTCCCACACAAGGCAGGGATCAGCTTGTCTTGGGATAGTTAGTTTCTCAACTGTAATGGTCTACACACCTCTGCTTCAGTCACATCTCAAGTACCAGCTGCTGAACTTCAATGAATTTTAACCTGGAAAGCTAAAATACATGCTGTTTTGTTTTGACAAATTGCACTATGCTCTGTCTTCCCAGGTAGCTAGGATCATGGAACGACAGAACAGAGAGTGGCAGGAAAAACTCCCTCAGTACCAAAACCCCCTAGTTTCTGCTTCTGGAACAGAATTCCTAATGAAGGGAAAAAAACCCAAAACTTCCTGTGGAGCCATGCCCATGTGTAATTGCAATACATTTTTTAGAGTAATTTCATAGCAATTCATAGGATTTGGAAAGGTTGGATTACACTGAGAGCTGGTTTCATTCAGCCAACAGAAATCCATTGAATGTGTTTTAGGGAGGATTTCCTGCTTCTACTCTTCAACATGTGCAAGACCGTGACCTCAGCTTTTGTGTCACATTAGCAAGACTTCTGCTATTTGGGCAGGTCTGATACTTTGCTGATTTTTCCATTTCATGAATCAGAACAAACCAAACCCACAGACGTTTGCTTCAGGTTAAAAAAAATCAACTCATTATTCTAGGAATTTCTGAAAAGTAAATGCCATTTAACTGAGTAGGTAGGAAGTACCCTCTTCCTGCAGCAGACAAGGGTGGCTTTGTGGAAGGTAAATGTCTATTTTTTGCAAGTCTGGAGAATTTTATACACTGCAGCAGTTTAAGAAGATAAAGCCCCTAGCTGTTTGCTTTACCACCCTACCAGTGTTTATCATCCTACTGTCAAGTAGGGAGTTAGGAAAAATATGATATGGCATCTACCACTTCAACCAAAAAAAAAAGAATCATAATTTAATAGCTTCTGGTGTAAGCATGAGGTGGACAGCTGGAGGCCAAAATACTACAATAAGCTTCCACAGCAAAATTACCGGAGCTGATCTGTTAGTCTCCCAAGTGATGGGCTTTGAAAATGTATTTTTTTAAGTGGATTAAGCATGTCAATGGAAACAGACTTCTTTTGAGGAGCCTGCCATTAGGTCTTTGCGTAGATGAGCCTTACATTTATCCATGTCAAAGAAAGACTGAGTAAAGCAGAAGATGTACAGAAAACCTTCAGCCCCTCCCTACTCTATGAATGCTGGACTCAAAAATATTTGACCACTAAAACAGTCTAATCATTTACAGTAAGAGATTATAATACACAGTGAGAAACGACCTCAATATCTCACCAAATCCTACTAGCAATGTTACAAGGCCCCCTGTGGCAATATATCACTAAATAATGAACTGGTAAAGAAGAACTGCATTTTACGGCATTTACAAAGGGCACAAAATTGCCAAACCAGATACAAATCTTTCAGTGACTCTTCAAATATGAGATGCAGCTACTTATTCTTGAGCAAGCACATAGGTCTTTGGCTCTGAAGTCAAACAGTGATTTTAGAGCAAAACTAAAGAGCTAAAAGAAATCCAGAATTTTTAGAATGCATGCCAAGTCCACAGAGCTGACTGGGGCCAAGACTCTTACAAGAATATTTTTCTTTTTATGTTTAATGGCTATTTGATAAAGCTTTCTTGGCAGTCATGTCATTTCACTACAGTTCCTAAAGAATTTCAAAAAAATATTCCATTTAGTTTTTCTTATTTCTTTTTTTTTTTTTATACCACTTGTGTGTGGATCGTGTGCAACCACTCTGAATGAGAAAACTAAGACTAAATATCCACAGACAAGCTCAAACAATCTTTAATTGCAGACCAGGTGTTCACATTTCCAGGCTACTCAAACCCATTTGCAACTCAAGTCTTCTTCTTTCAGCTTATTGTTCAGATGGAAAATCAACTGAAGGGTAAGCAGCAAAAGGGGAAAATCTAGTAGGACACTAGTCAGATCTGACTGCAAGCAGCACACTATCCACTGGAAATGAAAACAAATAAATATCAAGACAATCTGTGCTGAGTGCAAGACCTTGACAATGAGTGGAGATATATAAATGTGTAGGCTGATAACACGTAAGAATCTGGCCTCCTGTTTGCAGTGTTTGCACAAATAAAAAGTTATGAGCAGACTGTCAATTTGCCATGTAATCATCTGCTAGCTGTGGACCTGCTGTGCCTGGGCAAACTGGCAGCTTGCATTAGCTTCACAGATTTTCACAAGAGCAATTCGGAAGAACAGCTTCTGCACTTTCTCCAGGGAATCCTAGGACATGACTCACCCGGACCACATATGCCAGGGAAGCTGGACCACCATGCCATAAGGGAATCTCTGTACCAATCCTCCTTCCCAGGGAGAAATGCCTTTAGGAGTTGTGCAGTGAGAAGTAAAATCTTGCAGATGCTCCTCTCTAGGTGATGTAATTCTGCCCTGCCCCACATTCAGGGCTGTGTTGTTAAAGCAATAAATTATCCTTAATTGTCTTGGGTGAACTTGTCAGCATCAGCCTTTTTTTGCTTCTTGTGTGTTTAGCAGATGCTCCCTTCCATCTATAACAGCATGAAAATATTATCAACAGAAACATGCATAGACATATGCTCAAAAGCTATCTCTATAGCTCCTTATATTTTCCACTCATCTCAGATTTTGAACCTTTATTTGTGTAGCCAGCTCTGCTGAATTCCTAGGAAAAACAAAAGACCATATATACTGTAAAGAGCTCTTTAATGCCAAGACATTTTTTTCCACAGCCAATTTTTTTTGCCACAATTGGCAGCATGAGTAGCTTCTGGTACAATCACACTCATTTTAATTACTGAATCATCTATACCCTTCCAACTGCATTCCAAATTGTCATCCTCCTTGTCAGAGACAAGAACAATTTCTTGAACACAAGAACACTGATACTTACTGTTGCCAGTTTTTTTTTCACAGCAATATATTTCCTCTCTTTATAAACAGAATTTAAAAGAAAGACTTAATCCAGGGAGTAAAAATATGATAACCTTAGATTAACTTCTTCCCAAGCTAAAAATGGTCTAAGTTGGTGTAGAAGTTTCGATTTCAGCAGAAGGATGGTTTAAATAAAATTTCCCCAAATAACTCTAACCAAGGCCTTAAAGTTGTCTTAATTTTTATGACCCCAAATTAACTGGCCAATGTTGTGGCCAGGCTACAAAAATTAAAAGACAAAAATTGCTCTAAACAGTCCTATAAGCCTTATAGTCACAGCAATAAATTCTTACAAACAACACCTGATACTTACATTGTTTAAAGCATTCCTACAGACAGTTGTTAATTGACATTTAAATTTATTCTAATTACATCCCAACACATGGCCTAGACAAACCAAAGGGGAAGAGAAATTTAATAGCTGAAAACCAGTTAGTGACTGAAACTATTTTTTATTTTTCAGTATTGCCAATCTGGTGGATCCTGAGGAAGACACTTTCTAAAATCAGATGCTTTACATATCGAAATATCTCAGCTTATCTTTCTTTTGAAGTTTAAGCATTTTCTAATGCCTATAGAAAATACCAAAGATGGGAGGTTTGTTTGGTTGGTTTGGTTTTGTCTTTTCAACTACTGTCTTAATGTGTTAACAAATTAGAATTTGTTTTTGTCTAGCTGTGGTATGGTTTTGCCTCTCAGAGCATTGCTGAAAGGGACACACGTAACCCCCTCTTTTTTTGTGATCAACACTCTCCCAGAAGCAGCTGGAGCAGCCAAAACAATGAGTTAGGCACAAATGTGGGCAAGATCATTTTTTCCTTGTGGGATGTGCTTGTGACATTGATTCATTAGTCAGAGACTCACTACTTTGGATAAAGCTACAGTGATTTACAGAACAAGCATTTCTTTCATGTCCCCATAAAAACAGACATTAGCATTGAGGTCTCTAACTTCATAGCCAGAGACAGAAATAGAGATACAAAACACGATATTTGCCTGTCCATAATCTTACCAAATACATCAGTTATAGCTTAATCGTAATCATTACTTAATCATAAGTGCCTGGATATATGTTTGGATATGTCTTCCTTTTGTCCCTGTTCTTGATATTTTGTTTCCATTTTTACTTTTCATCTTCTATTAAAACACAACATAGGAAATTAAATCAAAAGAGCGGAAATTCTATTAAACAAAAGGAAATTAAATTAGACAAAATTGTTACAAGGCTGTGAAAGGTTTGACTGAAACCAGCCTTTGGAAATGAATGCATTCAGACATCCTCTGGCACAGTGATAGATCTCAAGCTGCTACCATGATGCTCAGAAAAGTCTATTCTTTTTCTGACAACCAAAGACACTCTTTTGATCTGCATTTCCATCTTGGCTGTCTGCTTCAAACTCAATACCAGATGTCACCTTCACCTGAGTCTTCTTGGGCTTTAGAGAGTTGGTTATTCTAACCATTGTCTCACAGGCAGATGACTGTTCCATTGTGCCTACCAACAAGCCACTTGTTGCCACCATGAGCTAAGTCAAGAAAGAAATAAGACAAGGATTTAAAAAAAGCAGGTAGAGATCCTGATGAAGGCTCTCGACTAGTGCAGTCTGTAAGTTGGAAGTTGTGAGGCAAAAGCCTGCTCTGAACTCAACTAATTTTTCATAATCTTTCCCCAAGTATCCACTGCTGGCCCTTAACTCTGTTAAGAATCCCAAGAAGAAGCGGAGAATAGACCCCTTCTGGCACTAGAGACCCTCTCCATGCTTGACGGTGGGAAGTAAAGGTCACATTTGCAGGAATCCAAATGAATGGACAGTGCCTCTATGGATGTTGCCAGCTCTTGGGCTTGGAGGAAAGAGGACACAAAGAAGGGAATGCAGGGCTGACAGTCATTCAAGGTCACTCACCTCCCTTCACTTCTCCCAAGCCCCTGTGACATACTTTCCAAACAGCTAATGAAACCTAATTTTAAATTCTCTGCAGATGGAAAAGAGTTGTTATTTGGTTACTGTTTAATCAGAACTTTTTTTAAAGTCTTTTATTTATTTTTTTTTTTACTAAAATAAAAAAGCAAAACCAACCAAACAAAAAGAAACCCAGTAGGTTTGGGATAGCCAATAAGAATTTCAAAAGATACTATCTGTCAGAAATCTAGGAATGAAAATCATTAGTGTCATGAAATCTACTTCCTGCTTAGCAAAATTAGTAGAAATTCTTAGAATGTCACACACAGAATTAGCTCATTCTCATAATTAGGTTGGAATTTATTTTTTTTTTTTCCTGAGACATATCCAGTTTAATTTAAACTCTCATGTGTACAAGAATAGCCTTAAGCTTCTGTGGTATGTAGACATGGTCACAAAAGAATTGAGGCAGTTTGGAGAAGTACAAAGAGCTGCTCTAACTCAACCTGCAGAGAGAGAGACCCTACAAGAAGGATATGGGGAAGTGTTGTTCCATCTTAGTAGTAAGAGAATTTCTATGATCAGATAGCCTAATACGTAAAATATCATGTAATGGTAACACGATAAATATGGTATGAATCAGAAGGTCTTTCTGAACCTTACCTTTGTGATTTCAATTAAAGGAAAGAAAAACACAAAACAAAACATAGCAAGAAATCTGTTGAATAATGCAATTTTTCTCCAAATAATTTTTCCACATTTAGTGCCAAAATAAACACATGGTACATGTTAGTCTGTCGGGTCCACATTAATTTGTCAGCTGTAGGAACCGTAGTGATTCATTTGCCAAAACCTGTTGCACTAAATCCCACTGTTTTTAAACTGTAACTCCAAACATCCTTTCGGGCTTGCAAAGGGGTTTAAGTGCAACTTACATGTATAACATTTCTAAAATTACTCTCCACACATCCTTAAGGTCTTTGCAAGGAGCAGTATAATCAGTCTGTCACAAGGTGGTTTTCAGTTCTTTTCCTACCTAATTGAACAAGGTTTAAAATAGTGTCCCTGTCATCTGGGACACAGAAGTCAATGATGTGCTAAACTGGCTTGCTTCACTTCTGATAAGGAGCTGTGCAGGCTGTCCAGGGACCAGCTGTGCCATGGCACTGCTGTTTCCTGAGATTTCACTGCTTTTGATGGAAAAAAGAGACCTTGACGTAGTCTCCTAATACACAAGTATACTTTTGACATTGTTTAAACATAACTCAATTTTTTTAAGGGTCCTTGACGGTGTCTTCCAACTCATATTTTGTGTACTAGGTAATGTCATGAAAGCAGCACTCACTGTATCACTCTGAAACACTCCACAGGAAATAAAAGAGGAACTTACAGGCTCTACACAGATGCAAAAGTTTTACTCTTTGCACATATATCGCAACAGCTTGTGTCAAATACCTGGGAAAAAATGGTTCTTTTTTTGTCTTAGAACCAGAACAGTCATCAGTGTCTTGCCACATATTCTTAAGGAGATATAGTAAACAAACCAACAAACAAGAAAATCTGAGTCTGATCATTAGTAAGTTGGACATTAAAGGACTTCTCTGTGGCAGAGTAAGACTACAGACAGCATTGGTTTTCTGTTATAACTGGGTCGCTTGGTGAGCCAGGATGCCCAAGATGAAGTAAAAAGAGCCCAGCAGAGCAGGAAAAGTGGGAACAGGACCCTGAGACCAGCTGGAGAATAGCAGTTACGGCATGATAGAGGGAAGCCAGAAAAAAAGCAGCAGAGTGCAATATGGGGAGGTTTGGTGGTGCTGGAGGAGAAGCGGGAAGGGAGGAAGTTATAGTCACACTTCTTTGGCTCCTACATCTCCCCATCTCCCAGTTAGAACCTTCTGCCTGCAAACTAGTACCGGTACTGGACTCTGGCACACCTCTGTATGAACACTGACACCAGCACCCACCACTGCCTTTCCTCAGCAGACACTGCTAGAGGCAGATGGGGAAAAAAAGCGTGACAGTCCCCGCAAACAAAGATTACAGCTGGTCTGAAGGGATTTTGCTAGGCAAAGGGAAGTTGACAAGTGTAACCTAATATTAACCGCAGCAGAACAAGCCATTACAGTTTCCCTCATTAAGTTACTACTTAGAATTTAAATTCCTCAAATACACCAAATTTTTTTCTAACAAGCTTTCCCTTTTCCCTTTTTGCTAAGGCAACATAGGAAATGATTAAGGGATTGCAGAGGTACGTGACTTCATCTATAGGCTAACTATAACTTTCTTCAAGGTGCTTTGAATAATCACTAATGCTTTAAATTCCAGGATGTAATGAAGGCAACAGGAAAAGAAGGGGTTGAGGGACCCCATTGTTTTATGCCATTGCAGCAAGTGGGATGATAAGAAGAAAACAAGGAACCTGCGGTGCCCCTAAGGAAGATTATTCTTATTTGGGATGTTGAGACAATACATTTCAACATTTCCTAATTTTTAACTTTCCCCCCTCTACCCTTCACTCTGAAAATTCATTTTCAGTTAGAAATATTCTAAGAAATATACATATCAAGACAACTAAAGCACACTTCATTACTTTATTAAAGCTATTTCCAATATCTTTCAAATATTACTTCACATTTGAGTAGTGCACTGAAATTCTTAACAATTCTTAATTAAAATGCTCATATTCCTTCTGAATAACAGATTATACTAACTTGCTACATTTTTCGCTGGAAGTTTTTGATCTCACAGTATGAAAAATGTAAGTAAAGGAGCCTTGATGATTTGGAAGATTGATATTAGTATTGCATGGTCTATTACATGTAGCATTTTTTCCATAGTCTTTTGACACAGAGGAGACATAAGTTATTTCATGTACCTTCCAATTCAGGAAAGAAGACTGTAACAGGCTACATTTTTCCTGTTTGTTTGCCATTATGATTGTGAAATTAGGGCAAGAGAAAGGCAATGAACATCTCCTGTGTCCAATTAAAAAACCATTAAGAAATAAATAATCTTCATCTCCTCTCATGCCCTCTTTGCAATAGATCGATGAGATGTGTGCAGATATGTTCTCAGGCACTTATGCATAATGTGCTTCAGTTGCTGTCACTGGCAAGAGAGTGAATAGGTCTTTGTACTTCATCCATTTATATGAGGTCAGGTGCCATATATTCATGGGTGATACAAATATTTGCTCTTCAAAAATGGCCACAACTTTCTGGAGGGTAAGATCAGACTTTATTCACCTGAGCTGGCACTCTGCAAGCAATTTTGATCTCTGAAAAGTTCAGTGGGTTGTGGGGAAGCTCCCCTCCCTTCAACAAACCAATCATTTCTCAAAGGCAACATTTGTTCTTGAAGCATAAGAAAGATCCCTCTAAAGAGATAACCTAATTAACAGCAAATGAATGACAAAAAGAAAAACACTAATTGTTCATTTGTCTCCTCAATAGGGCAGACCATGCTAGAGGAAGAAAAGGCTTTCTGTCTACTTTTGGGGGGTTTTTTGTTTCTCTTTTTAGCTGTCACTTTTTTGGGAAAAATACCAAAACACCCTGTCTGATTCTTGCATTTCAATCCAAGCCATCATTCCACCTGCAGCAGGAGTTTAAGACTCTCTACCTGATGAATAAGGAATTCCTTCTGGACGATTGTTTCAGTTCATGTTGGGTGGCCTTCTCAAGACTGAACGATTTTCAGGCAAACCATGACAAAAAAATGAAAATACTCTTCAAGAAGATATTTTATCCTCTATTTCCTAAAATATCTTTTATCCTGTTTAAAATTCCTGTATTTTTTTCCAAAATCCTTTTCAGTAAGTGACAGAATGGACTATGAAAACACACATACAAATGCAGATGCAGATGCAGATACAAAGTGGTGCAATGTTAAGAAATTTTAAAAGCCACAGAAAAATGCAGATTGGAAAGATGTGCTGAGAATGAAGCAGAACAGAAGCATTACATGGAATTCCAAGTAATAAAATGGAGAGACTCTTTGGTGCATATCCAAGTTTGGATGGCATAGAGTCACAGAGGGTAAGTACTGGCGACATCTCAGCCAGTGGCATGACTCCCATTAACGTCAATGGGGTCATGATTTCATCTGCAATGCACGAAAGAGCCTGCCAGCTCTTCTGTGCTCCTGGGGAGAGGAGAGGGCCTGCACCACATTATGCCTACTGCATCTGAGTGACACTCAGCTCTGACATAGAAGATCAGTCCAACCTTTGAAACTTTTCTCAGGACACTGCATTTGGTTTTGATTGACGTGGAAATCTGTGCTGTTTTACAGAGCTTCCAAAGCCCGTATGTGTCGCCGACAAACCTCAGAAGCAGCGGCTTCCAGCACTCTCTGTGACATTTAGGAGGAGAGTCAGGCCAGCTCTGCATGGTTTTCAAAATCCCAGTCTTCACATAAAAGTTGTTTTTGGGGAAGCAGAGGAACACTTGAGTGCCTCAAGCACAACTAGTTTCTCAAGAAGTTGTTCTGCTCTCTGCATTTGGGAAAGGCAGAAAACTGTTAAATTACAATCTCAAAGCAGGCACACAAAAACTTCACTGGTTCAGAGAAAATAGCAAACCCATGCCTGTGCTTAGATATTAAGCCAAACTTTTTGTCCTGTTTCTAAATAGAACATAATTTTATTTCATAGCTGCTTTTCTACACTTTTATGTTTTCCTCCTGGAACGTGCACTTCTCTGCGAATAGAGCAGTCCGGTCCTGTATAAGGCCAAGTGCGCTTTATGACTCACAGTTCCTCTTCAGTGTTGACAAAATTAATCCTATTCCATCTCTGGGACGTCAAAATACGTTCAGCGACCGGGGGCTCTTCCTGAGATAATAAGGGACCAGTGTGTTCAGGGAGGTCTCAGAGAAAAGAGGCCATCTGGCCTTGGGGACAAAGCTTAGGAATGAGATTTTGCCCTGGGGCTCCCCAGAGATGTTTGCAGCACATGGGGCAGTACGGATGCTGATCTGGGCCCAGTGGCAACACAGATTGGAGGGGCTGAGGGTTTTAGTCCACTGAATAACACAGGGACAAAGAATTTTGTGATATTGGGCACAAGTGAGACTTTGATTCAAATGCAATAGTAAATCTCATTCTCTTGGAAAGGTGGAGTTCCAGAAACACATTTTAACAACCCCTGACAGATAAATCCTTCACAGATCTACCAGTTGTCCTCCTCTTTAAACCCTCTGTCTGGTTCAAAATGTCTCAAAATCATACTGCAAAGTTGTATACCTACCAACCAGATATGTGATAACGTCAACATGGGATCGTGTGCTCAGCTCCAGCAAAGCCAGCTGTTGTAATGCTTTTCAGCTGATCTTAAATGGTTTCTAGTTACCAGCTTCTGCCATACCCCTGTAATTTTCTACAGGCAGACAGGTACCTACTTATTCATGTAGCAGCTGGAATATTCTATAGCTCAACTTAATGGTATTTGATAAGGCTTGAAAGAGTCATAGGAATGCTATACTTTTATGCCATGAATTCTGCATACCATTACAGCAAAGAATCAGAGAAAAGTAGCTTTGAGAATTCTGCTTATGCTGTTGGCAGAACATAAAACCATGATTAATTGAGTATAACATTTTCTTTTACATAGTACTGGGTGAAGGAAAAGCCAGACTTGTTGCTGCCATTGCTGTCATATGTAGTGGGAAGGATAGAGGTAGCAGCTACCGTTTTGGGAGTTTTGTTCTGTGTTTGTTTGTCATGTAAGGGAAGTATTGATCTCCACAGCTTGGGTCCCAGTAGAGTCCTCCGCTGGCATCAGGATGGAGTCACAGCTCAATATACATCTGGCATCAACTGACCATTTCATTCCTGTCCTAACCACAGCTGCTAGCCATCCGCAGTTGGTAAATGGCTTGTGATGAAAGCACAAGGAGGACAAGTAATGAACAGTGAACAGTGTGAGGACTGAAGGCTCAGACACGGATCCAAGGGGCGCAGAGGGGACAATCAAGCACCACATTCCTGAACTGCTCCTGTTGATCCAATAAGAGAACTGGGAGCGCATGACTGCTGGGATCACTGACAGCATTGGTGCTGGCCATGAGAAGGTCCTAGGAGGAGCTATAAGAGGAAGCCAACGCCAGTGCTATTTGGGTCTACGTACATGCTAACATGGTCTCACCCTGCCCACAGACAGGGCACAGGCCCATAAAGTATGTCAACATATCTGTGCCCAGTGCTCCACGAAGGATTTTCCAGCTGAGGGGTAAGGGGGGATGCGCACCAGAGCTCTTCACCACTTGTGGGTGGTAAGAAGTCTCAAAACAAAGTCAGGGAATGGTACAAGAAATTCTTGCTAGCAGGACTAAAGATGCAGGTTTGCGCCGCACCTGGTAGGTGAGATTTGTGGCATTGATGCTTTGGGGAAAAAAAACAAACCAAAAACTCCAAAACTCCAAAGAACCCCAAACAACTGGCTGAGAAAATTTTTTTAAAGACAAAGATGTAAACCACCAAGATCCTTGCTTCAATCAGAAAATGGACAGGTGTGCTCATCAGTGAACTATTACAAACTAGAAAGAGATTGGATTTCCTCTGTCTAGCTTTAATATCTGTGACCTTTCAAACTCAGCTGACTAGCATAGCCCACTGTTACTGACTTAGAAGTCTTTCAAATAAAGGATGAAGGTACAAATGCATAGTATCATATGGCATGCAGAAGGATTTACCACTATTTTGTGTGCCTTTATCAAAGGCAACCTCCTTGTTTAAAATATATGAAGGCTTAGTAGTTGAATTACAGGAATAGGTACTGGTCTGAGTTAGCGTCTATTTGGCAATAGTACAACTCCATTAATTTCCATAAGATAAATCTTGCTGGAGAAATGTACTGATATGAGGTGGCATTTTATATATTGCTTTAGTAAGTGTAGAAGTTAAGAACATTTTCACAGGTGTATGTTTTTTAGAAAACCTATCCTGGAAAGATAAAAATGAGTGGGATCAGTTGTACATGACTGAATTAAATTATTTATAGCCAGAATAGTTATGTTTGGAATTATTATTGGTATAAATGCAGTACATTATCATGAGGAGAAAAATCTGTTTTACAGGTCAACCAGATCTAGAATGTAAATCAGATTGGAGCTTTGTTCCCTGTCCTATAACAAAATCACTGCATTGCCATGATCTGTGACTTATTAATCTCTTCCAGATAGATTTAAACAGATTCTGTTCCATTATTGTCTGTTTCTGTCATGTTTATAATTTCTTACTGATATTTAAAATAAGCAGATTGATGTTAATCGGCACCATAGACAAGTCTATTAAAAATGCTTTTATGTAACTCTATTGAACACACCTGAAGATTCCTATGTTCCTGAATAAAACAAGGATCTGTTTGCTATAAAGCAGATTAAGGATCCACTAAAATGGGAAACTGCATAATTTATAATCCAGATTAATTCTGGGGCGTGCCATGGAACAACAGAAATCTTTAAAGCACAAGTTTTTTAATCATGGTGCAAGAACTGGTTAAACATGGAACATTTGCTGTCATTTGCAAAGAACAGACTATTCACCTAAAACCTAACCCAAAGCTTTCACTTTGGTTACTGCAGGTTCACGCTACTGGTCCTTTTTCCTGCCATTCAGTTTCACAAAAAGTAGAAGATACAAATATGTGTGAAACACATAACCTCTTTCATAAGATTACTTTACAGAGGCAGCGCTACACAATCATGATCATGAAGGAAAGTGATGCAAGACTTTCCAATTGCTAAAGTAGAGAACAGCAAGGCATCAGAGCTGAAGACTACTAGTAAAGTCAGCCCGGAGTTCACCAGCCAAAAGACTATATAGTCTAAATGAAAAATACAATTTGAAATTTCCTACTTGGATGAACTTGCTTTTATTGAAGGTAGGTTACAAACATACCTTCAAGGAAAAATATCAATTCTAGAAATAAGATCTCAGCATATAATGTCTGTATGTCTTACTGAACATTACTGTAGGAATGTTATTCACATTAAATTACTTCAGTTCTTCCAATTTTTTTATGTGTTACCCAGAACTTCTGTGATTCAATTGTCTCCTTGGTAGTTGTTTTATAAACATCTTACCTTCTATTTCAGCCTGATTTTTAAATACTGAGGAGACTGATCTCTATTAAAAATCTGTACCATTAAAATCAGGGTCATACAGGTTTCTGTTTCACATTTTTTATCAGCAACGATTTTAATAACTAAAGGGCTGTGGGTAAGCTGGAACAGAATCTCATTAAAATTTGCATTAATCAAAGTAGTCAAATGTTCTACTGTATATGGTTGTTGCAAACTGAAATTGATATAGAAGAATGATTAAAATGAGCATGTTCCAACATAATTTTGGCTTACATTTGTTAATTTCCAAACTTTAACATGGTCTTTGTGAAAGATGCCAGGTTTTTAATTGCTTTAAATGACAACCTTTTTTTTTAACAAGGAACTGAGCTGAGACCACCAGCTCATTTCATACACTAAACTACAAAGAAATGACTCCATATTTTGCTCATAGTCCTATAAATTTCTAATTTTAATTTCTTTCTAGGAAGATCAAACATAAAGCTATTGGAATTTGTCAGAATGAACATAAATAACATCAGAGATCTTTTCACACACTAAATGCTTGTGGTGGGAAAATTTTTGAATGAAAAAAACAAAACAAAACAAAACAGAAAGCAGATAAGCTTTCGTGCTCAGTGAATGCTGCAATTGCTTTCTTTAAAGTGTTCTTTAACTGCATATCTCTGAGATAAATATTTGGTAAAACAAAGTCTCTTTTGCAAAATCTGAAAGCTGATTGTTGAAATCAGATATGAATTTTGGTCTTGCTTCTTGACAGAAGCAGAATTATGTTCTTTTCTGCAAGACAGGTATTTTACTGCCTTGAGCTTTCAAGCCCTTTCTTTCAGAACAATAGAAAAATTCCTTGTTAATGCGTTGAAAACACATCTTTGGTTTTATCAGGCAGAGTAATCTCACCAATAATAACACTTTGCTACTAGAAGGATATAAATGATTGCGGACCAAGTCCAGTGATTGTGTATTTTACATGTACAGTAAGAATATATGCTATATAAGCATATATTCCCAGGGAAATCTTTCATTTCTCTTAAAGAAAATATTTATTTGAGCCTCTACATTTTTAAAACTAGGCATGCTGTCTCTCTCTACAGTGGATTAATACATTTTGTGGGTCTGATCAAAAATGGGACATTGGAGTCTAGAATTTAAATTAAACAAGAAAGTGGTGCCTTGGTCAATGGGGACAATTCACAGCCCCTTCTTTCCCAGCTAGGTCTGCAGAAGTATGAGGAGCTCCAGTCAGGGCTGTGCCTTCTCAGAGCTGAGCAGAGTCTGCACCTAAGTGCCCTCTGTGGCTTGGAACTCACAACCAACAATGCTTCGCATCAAAACTGAACCTTGAAGAAAATGGTCCTTCTCCTCTGAGTGTGCTTGTCAGCATTACAAGAACATGCTTAAATTCTTCCTGCCAGGGACCAATGCAATCCTTAAAAATGGGTGGCAACACTTCTGCAATTGAGATGTACAATGCCATGACCACAAAAATCTCCTTCCCCTAAACCTGCTGAGTTACTATATTTTCATGGAAAGTATTTACCTGAATATTTGGTGTCCTAGACAAGTGTCCTGGCCACTGGAGTATCATTGTAAAGGTGATAGCAACATCAAGTCTCCCTTTTTCATCTGAGTGAAGTCTCCACCTCCAAACAGATGAGCCTACTGGAACAACTGCCCCAAGAAATTGGAGTCCCCACCACTGAAGGTTTTCAAGATGCCACTGCACAGGATGCTAGATAGTCTTATCTAAGCTTCCTTTCCCACAAAAGGTGGGACCAGATGATCTTTCAAGGTCCCTTCCAAGATGGGCTATTCTATGATTCTGTGAACTGTCTCATTTCTGTTAGGTACCAGACTCAGGATTACAAATCATTACCTAAGTACACCAAAAAGTACAACCCTATTAATTAGCTTAAGCAATTTACTGCCTGTTATGAATCTCCGAGTTAGGGGATATCCAAGGGGTGGAATGTAGTTTTGTCTGAGCTGTAGTCCAACATCCAAGAAGATCCTTAATCTTCAATATGTGACTGCTGGTGAGGGACAGCCTATTGTGCCCATGTATAGAGATAAGTAATCATAAGACATACACTTTTATAAACTACGCCTCATATTACCTGACATTTCTTCAACACATTTTTAGCTGACACCATGTTCTCAGCCCCACATTTGCAGGGCCTTCTCTCTGCTTTGACATCCAGATTCCCACATCTAGCTGCTTTCAAATCAGGCATGTGAGACAGATGACTGTGGAAAAACCTACACCTACAGCCTATAGCCAAACAAAATATTTCATCAGAAATTACATCATATTTTTTAAAAGACCAGAGGAATTTGTGAGGGAGGGAAGGGGCTTGTGAGCAGGACTAGGGGGAATCACTGCTGTTTGCTATTATTTGTCCTTTCACCATTCTTTCATCTTTACTGGAAGGACTCTAGTCCAGCTTCCTTAGTTAACAAGCCAAGCATGCTAACTACTCCATGGCTGCGCAGAAGATACCAGTTACACTTTCGGCATGCTGGCACAAAAGCATTAGCTTTGACATACAAGCAAGGACACCTTAAAGGCAGGCATTTTGCTTGACCATTTAGCTAAGCTGTGGCCTGTCTTTCATAAGACTTTTTCATCTCCTCAAAAGATCAGTTAAGCTGCAAATGAAGAAGTATTTATAACTCAAATGCCCAAGCATGGACCTAATTTAAATGAACTTCGAGCTGAAATGAAAACCATTCGGAGTTCTGATTTCAGCTGATAAAATCAGGTTTTAACTATTAATTTCCATCTTAAATACTCAGATAATTTCTTTTAGAGGTGCAACTATGGACTCAGGGTAACTCTTACAACTGTTCTTAAATAGCTGTCTAGAAAGCCAGCTCCCCATAAAGAAAGTGCCAGCGCACTAAAAAGGAAGGAATTGCTCAAGATTTTCAGAAGAACCTTGGAAATATCAACCAAGCTCAAATTCATTCCATGTTCTGAACTCCTGGAATCTAAGAGCAGACAAAAATGAGCATAACATTTCTGAGGTGAACTCTCTGCTAAACACTTCCCAGACTTTTCTCCACTGGAAAACATCTGTAATAAGCAGAAGCAAATGGAGAAAATCAAACGGGATTTGAGCATCTAAGCCCTTTAGGCATCTTTGGATATCTTAACTGTGATAAAAACAATTTTCACAACAAGTAGGTTCTATAAAATAAATACAATGTATGTTTGTTTGTGTGAAATGTAATGAAGTGGACCAATGCTAATTACATTATTTCCCTTTTCCTGATTAGATTTTACTCTAGTTAAAGGAAACACAGATTAGGTGTACCACAATACATAGGTTTCAACTAAATAAAATATATTGAAGTAAAATATAATAGGTTTTTTGCTTTAGTATGGTGGGTTTCTAAACAAAAGGATTAACAAACACATCATTATGTTTTATCAAGAGATGCAAGTGTCAAATTCCAAATCCAGAACTTTTGAAGAAATTCTTAAATGGGGGCCCCTCCAGTGCAGGCAGAAGTTAGAGAACTTGGACCTTTGGTGTATGTCTGTAGTAATTATCTTCTGTATCATCAGGTTATTTACAATGACTTGCAGTATCCAGGAATGGTAACTCAGAGCTTTCAATTTTCCTGCTCTCTACTTTGTCTGACTACCCATAAAACGTGAATATTTTGATCTTTAAGGCAGTAAGTGAAACCAGACGATTATTTATTAACAGCATCCAGCTGGGGAGCACTTTGATGGCAGAAAGTAAACCTTTTTCAATATGCACATGGCCAAGATCCTTTTCACATTAATTGAGATTGACTGCTCTTCTCTAAGGCTCCCCTACATCATGGCAGTAAAACACACTTTTCATTTAGCAGCTCAACATGCCAATGTGTCTCTAAACACACCAACAAATTCACAACACACGCAACACAGTTCTCATCTAAGTCACGCAAGTCTGACTCAGTCCTAAACTGACATCCTTTTGCTGTTGGGGTGTGTGAAGTGCAAAGCTATTGTAGGAATCCATTCCTCCACAGGTCTGAAACCCCAAATGCTTTGACGGGTTTTGTCAAATGTCACACAACTGTCATCCTCCTGAGGACTGCAGGCAGGTTAGGTACATACCTGTGACTTGTGATAAGACCATAACCTCTGTATCTCACTGATAACGGTATTATGGGAATAGATATTGAATTGCAAAGGATGATAAATGCATGCAAACAGATCCTGTTTTTTATATCAGTATGAATTCTACCACCAGCTTCCTGACAGTGGTTTAGTTTCTAGCATCCAGGCCAACCAATACAGAAGAGCCCCCATCCAAATACAGAGCTAGTTTCAGTAAACAGAAATCCCCTGTGGACCACTAAATTGCACTGGTTCATCCCAGTGCAATTTACTAGTATAAATGTAGCCTATAGGAGACAGATTGAATCCTTTCATTAAACATGCTTTATAAGAAACCTCACCAACAACCTAGATGTCCATCAGAACAAAGTGTAGCCAAACAAAGCTTGTTCAGATTCAGCTACGAACATAGTTGCCTTTCTATGAGATAGGTGACAGATTTTATTGCAACTGCTTTGCAGATGTGCAGACTGGTAATTGAATGCTCAGGGCAATCGCAAACAAGAAAGAAACCTTTCCTTCAGCTTGTGCACAGCTACTAAGTTCAGCTAGACAGAGAAATATCCGTTTGAATTCAGTAGCTGCTCTCCGACTTCATTGCTGTTGACTTCTTTGTACTTGGACCTCATGGGCTTCTTTTCCTGATGCTGAGCTTACAGAAATATCTTTGTTTCATGTCTGCAACACAAAAGGCATCCCATTGCACAGATTGTTTCCCACATTTTTCAACATATATGTGCATACACCAAACCCCAGTCTCAGTTCTTCAGCCTTCCTGCCCCACAGACCTTTATGCCTTTGTCAAGACATTGGACATTCCTAAGAGAATACAGATCCCATTCAACTAAATAAAAAAACAACCTCAACAAATAGAAATCAACTATAAATGTTCAGGACAGCAAAACAAGCCAAAATGTGCTTTTCTAATTTCTAATTTATTTTCAATATTTAAAAAATGCACTGAACATTTGCAGTCTATTTGTAATATTATGACTTCCTTTACTGTATAGTTTTGTTTGCCTTATAGTTAACCACTGTTACCCATTGTTGTCTCCTGCTGCTTATTCTTTTATCCAGATTCAGAACAGACCTTGAATACTGCCTCACTGTTTTAAGATAGAGTTTATTATGATAGCTGCCATGGATATGCTCTGCTAGATGTTGATCTGTTTTAAGGAGAGATCAAAATTTGGCAAAATAAATGAGATAATTCATGTCTTTGTTTAAAGAGATCTAACCCTCAAAGCACATTCCTATTACAAGTACACACATTCACACATTTTTATGCTCGACCTCACTATAATTGTGTGGAGGAGACCAGCCTTTCAGTCAGATAATGAATGTACCACATGATATAGCACTGTAGTATAATGTTTTTTCTGGCATGAGCTTAGGATGACTTCACTCATTAGCTCATTATTAAAGGACATACTCCCAGATTAGGTAGAAGAAATCAAAATAAGCAATCTAACTCGCAACTATAGAGATACTGAAGTTAAAGTTTAGCAATTATACATATAAAATACATATTTTTTGTCTATAAAATGAATGTGTAGGATATGCATAGGATATATATAGGTGTATAGAATAAGATATATTTATGTATCATGTAAAGGCTATAAAGAAGCTCCGTGGACCTGATTCTGTTCTATGACTAGTCGTCACGGCATGATACATTTCACCTGTACATTGTCATTTTGACTTTGACCCCTTGCACTACATTGCGTCTCACATGGGACATGCTCTGTCCTACCACAAGTGGCAGGTTTGAAATAGCTAGACTCAGATTTGCGTTTTAAGGCTATAATATTTTCAGCACCATTGATTCAAGCCCGTGCAATTGCAACTGATTGCAGAACTTTAGCCCAGTGATGCATGATCAAAACTAACATTCATTGGTAAAAGTAACGATCTGAGGGGTCTAGAATGAGGACAGCAGACAGAAATACGTGTGCGAACTGACAGCGATGCAGCAAATGAATGAAGATCAGCCAGAAAATATTCAAATGCTATGTTGACAGTGTCTTAAAGATCAGAGTTCCAAAAATAAGCATCTTTTTGCATCCCGTTTGCCAGCAGGAGTGCATCCGTCCTCCATCTGCCCATCCTTCACCACATCTCAGACCCTGCTGGGAAGGAGCCTGGACAAGCTAACTGCCAGATGTTGACTCACAGCAACATGGGATGCTTGACCGAAGACTTGGGAAGACAAGCATAGCCACCTGCAGATTTAGGTGTGCAGCAGCATCTATTAAAAGTAATTTCCAGCACACGAGGTTTGTTCAATATCAGTGCCTGAAAGCAACGGGACTCAATCACAGACTAAGACAATATAGTAGATTTTTAGGGAGCAGCTGATAAGGTATGGTATGAGTTTATGATAGAGTCATAAACATCATTCTTGAGAGTTGATTCTCTCAGCAGTGCACTCCATAGATGATTTTCTACAGCAAGCTGCATCTCACATAGCTTATGCCATATAGGATCCTCTAATAACCTGAAAAGCACGACACTGATGACTACATGCAGCTGTAACAGAGTCCTTGAGGTAAAGTATACAGAAAAATTTGTAACGGATTGCAAATATGAATTTTTGCATTATTCTTGGCTGAGGAATATTTTCATTTTTACTGCCTTCATCTCAGTGTTCATTAGTTTCCATGAAAAGGAGGCTGCTTTCCAGTACTAAAATACATACATCAATTTCTCACTGTGTTTATATGCCCGACTGCTAAGCTGTAGACACCCCATGGTACGTACTCTTCACCCAGTAGCTGATACTGAGTCTCACAGACTACCAAAGCATGGAAGTATCTGAAAACCTCTATTGATTTCACCAAGGCTACTCTGAAGGTAGAATAGTCCCTCCACATAAATCTGATTAATAGCTCTGTGCTTCATCCTACCAAGACCTTTAGCGTCTTTGCAGATGAAAAATATTTGCTGTGAGCCATCATCAGTTATGCTCCTGGGAAGAAGAAAACAAACAAACAAACAAACAAACAAAAACCCACAACACAAAAATAATAATAAAAAAAACAAATCCAAAACCACGCCAAACCACAAACAAACAAAAAACACCATCTTGTTCAGCCATTCCTCACAGGAAACAAACCCAAAAATTTACCTTTTTTAAAGTAAAACAAAGCTGAACAAGCAATCTTTTCTCAAGGACACCTTTCCTCTGCAGTTGTTTTTACTGGTAACTATTTTCAATCTCTTTCTTAGAATCAGACAAGGTCTAAAGGTGAATTTACAAGCAAATTCTCTCTTGAAAAGAGTAACAGCAATGAGTGCACCTTCAAGCTTAATGCGTTGTGATGATAATAGAGATGGTTTTCTTCTATCTTTCCAAGATGTTCCATGACAGGCTGAAAGATGGAAATCTTACCTCACATCCAGTCCTGGGCATTAAACAACTATTGGTCCACTACCATAAAACAGCTCTTAAGCAAGTTTATGTTCTGAAACTTGATTTCCAGCATCCACAGTCCTGAATACCCTTATGGCAGCCTGAAAACAAACACAGAGCATACCATCTGACAGTTACATTGTCGTAGTTTGCTTTCTTCCATACATTTCACTATATGCATCTACTTTGAGCTAGAAGAACCAGTCAGGTTTTTATATCAGTTGTTGGCCAATGAACACAGCATTTGCTGTAGCAGGCTTCATGAAAATACATGGAGGCCACCAGAGCAGGTAAACAGGCTCAGGGAAAACACTGGGAAGCTCCAAAGTGGTCGGGGGGAAAAATCAAACCCAAACCCAAACCCAAAAGAACCCAAGAAAGATTTGTGCAACACTGAAAAGAAGTAAAATAAAATACTGAAAACTCAGAACTGGGGCTGTGTTGCGGGTGCAAAAACACACCACGATAATTTTGTTTGTTTAACAGTCACTTTTCAAAGTTCAGTACTGCCTAAGTGCGTATTTTTTAAGTGGTCCTAAGCTCTCTTTTCCCACAGAGCTATAAGAACATGGCTGCAGCATACTTCTGGAGCATTCTGCATTGGTCCTGAGTGTTTTAGACTACCCATGGAAACGACTGACCCACTTTAAGTTACTCCATTCATTTAACGAACCACAAGTCTGCTCTATTTTACTTCTAAAATTGTGAAATTTAATCTAAATCTCTTTTATGCTACCATGAACCGCTTTCTTTGTACTTTCTTTGTACCTGATTTCTTTGTACTTTCCCATCATTGGAGATCAGGAAAGTATTTCTGTTTTTAATATGTCAGTGTGGGCTCTTGCTATTTTTTACTTCCCCATTAATCATGGAAACAGATCACCACAGACATTCACAAGACTTTCCAGCCCTAACTATTCTATCAGGTGGCAAATGATAGCCTTGCCCTCATTCCTGTATTTAAGTCTTCCTACCATTATATGTCAATAGCAAACCTAAAGGTTGGGCTTACTGGAGCTTTTACCTAGAAGTCACAGTTTCTACGACAACACTGTGTAAGTCTCCCACATCTGACATGCGAGACACTGCAAACCCTTTGTATGCTGGCTGCAGCTCTTCTGGAGGTTATGAGGTTATCAGTGCTGTGTGACTGCAGCGTCTAAAGGCAATGAAAGCAGAAACTTAGAAGATTTCGTTCTAGAAATCACTGATGAAAATGGAAAATTAGAACTACAAGATCATAGGACATCAGAAGTGAGGTTTTGGTGTCCTCTGGTCCAACACCTTGCTCAAAGTAAGGCCAACTTCAACAAAGTCCAGCTTCAAAGTTACAGAATGTTGTTCAGCACCATCTCTGGTCAAGTTTTGAAGATCTACAAAGGTGGAGGAGAAACCACAGTTTCTGTGGGCAGCCTGTCCCCATGTTCCAGAAAGCTCTTCATAGACAACCAGGAATTTAGTTTTAATTTCAGAGCACACTTCTAAGATTTCTGTTAATATGAAGAACTTTCAATGGAAGAACTTGTGAAAAGCTCTTGCTCAGAAATATACTGGGAATAAAGTCAGTGGTAAAACTATAAAATTGCAACTGGATGGGGATCTCATTCCTGAATTCCACTTGCCAGTGTTCTGCACCATGAGCCTAAACATGCCACTTGTTTATTATTTTCCTTCCATACAAGGAGGTATGAAAAAAAATCCCCACAAAACTAAAAAGAGTTTAAAAATATATTAATATTAGACATCCAGAAACTTCATGGACTTGGAATTAATAATAATTTTGCTGAACAGCTAACATTCACTACACACAGGGGGAGACACTCGGTGAGCCTGGAACCTGGTCCAACATCAGTCTGCTCTGATATGGCAACTTTGAAGAGTTTAATTTCTTTCAAAGAAAGATTTGCATCTTCCTGGCACCATCACAGCTCAGAGGAGTTAGTCTAGTAATAGGAGTAGAAAGGCAGAAACAATCTACGTTAATAAATTCAAAAGAGCAAGCAGTGTGGGTATATATTGGAAAGATTTACACATCCAAAAATCTGTAAGTCAAACATAATAAGTATACTGGCTATTACTTTATTTATTTATTTATTTTTAATAAGGAAAAAATGTTGAAGAGAAAAAATATACACATCTGCTAATAGTCATATAATTACCTAGAAAGTGAAGCTAAACATGTATTTTAAAGAATAATAATAAACTGGAACACTTTACCAAATGTAGCTGTTGGATCTTTGTTACTTGTAAGAGTTTGGCTAAAGCATAAATTAATTCAGAATTCTATGTCCTGCATTAGTGCAAAAATCCAATTAGAAAATCATAATGGCAAATTCTGCTGATTACGAATCTGTTAATCTATGTTACCAAACATGATGACACTGTCAAGAAAGGTCAGGCAAAAACTATGTAAACTAATAAACAGAATAAAATAATAGCAACTATAACAATGAGCTCTCAGTGAAGCCAGGGTGTTCCTCCAAGACAGAAACCTTCAGCATGAGAGAGCCGTATGTGGGAGCTGTGAGAGGAATAAATGCTCTGCTCTGCCCTGCCCTGTTCTGCTCTGCCCTGGTGGGAGCAGGTCTCTATGCCTGGCTTCCGGCGCAGTCCACTCCCACCACAATCAGGGCAGATAAAAAAGCATTTGAATAAGGCAATTCATCTCATCTGTCTTCAATACCTGTTTTAGGATGGCAACTCACCAGCTATAGAAAGAACCTAGATGTTTGGCTTGGATCCAACATTTTAGTGTCTTAAATCTGCTGATCAGTTGGAAAACACAGAACTAAAGTCAGAGGTAAACACAGTTGCTAAACTGGGGAATAGACTCCCAAGACATGCACAAGAAGCCTTTTCATTTGACTATTTAAAACAGAATCGAATTATCACAATATTATGTATTATAGGTGTATTTTGTCTTTGGCAGGCTTTGATGGGTGGAGTAAATCCTTTCCAGGGCAAATGTGAAGGTACAGTTATTAGGGCTATCTTCCAGTAGTTAGTTGTTAATCAACTGTTGCTACAGGGAGCAGGGACAGATATGGAGGAGGAAGGTTTATCTCAAAAAGCTTTATCCTGGTTGAAGCTTGGACATAATGTGATGCTTCTGAGCTTTATGGGCAAAATGTCTACATTGCCTTCACATTGCTGTCAAGTAGCACTGAAGGACTAAAGCAATGAGACACAGGAGGAAAACAAAATGGAAATTTTGTTCCCATTCCAGAGTTTCTGATGTTGCAACTATGATCTATGGCTTCAAACAATCTTCTGGGCAGCAGCTGCTACATAATGCCATATAAATTAATTTATACTGTTGGCAGATCAGCCTTCCCAAAAGGCTTCTGTTCTGTGTTTCTCCTTTCCTAGACAGGATTGAGTTTTAAGATTATTATTTCTAGGGCATTTTAAATCACAGATATGAAAGTGAAATAAATATTTGTTTTGCAAGAAAACCTCGATCTTTGCAGAAGTGGTACCTTTGCAGGAGATACCTTTGCAGAAGATAACTTTCACTTCTAAAGGTTTTTTTCAGTTAGAAACAAACTTTAGTCAAGTGATCCAGATCCAAGATACAGAGATGGATTACAAGCCTCTATGGTCAGCATACTAACTTCTGTTTCTTTAATCCCCAGCTCAGTACTCATTGCTGCATCCTAAATAACAGGTTACCAGCAGAGTGGTAATGATTGCTTGTCCACCAATTGAGACAAGAAAACCATCACTTTCTGTGTTGACTAGAGTCTCAGAAGAAGCATCAACATACCTCTCACTCGGATGGGACATAACTATTTATTCAGATTCCTTTATAGAGCATTTTTCACCCAGGAATAATGTTTGGGCATTGGCAATGGTAGCTGGAGTCAGGCAGATATGATGTCCCTCTCCACCCCCCAAACATCCCCCATGTTATGTGGGAACTCTGCCCAAGGGCAGGCAGATGTGCATAGCCATGGGGCCATGACAGTAGCTGTGCTGCAAGAACACATATTATTACATTGATAAGTATTACCAATAAGTAATAGTAATAATAATAATAATAAGTGCTATTATTCCTCCACACTTATTCTCTTATACTTCTACCTTGAAGACTTTTACAAGAATTACACATGAATACCAATATCTGCTAGGTGATCGAAATCGGCCAAAAACCAATGAAACAAAATAATAGTGAAGTGTCTTAATTAGCACTGAAAGGAATTATTTCCCAGAAATAATTGAGCCTATTCAGGAAAACGTTTTTGGCAAAGCTGGATTGTGAATGTTGTGGTATACAAAATATGGTCCTGGCTTCTCTGCCCAGATCACTACTTCCTAATGCCCACAGATATATGGATAAAGCCAACAGCAGTATTCTGGCTGGCCAGTGGTGGGCCAATGTAATGCTGAAAGGGCAGGAACCTTTCTAAGATGACTTCAAATGGATGTCCTTCTGTAGGAGAAAAAACAAGGTAAAGCAGGGAGGAGATAAAATGTTCCAGACATGGGAAATGTTGTTTTGGTTTTGTTTTCACAGGAATTCTTATTTTGCCTTTCTCCTGAAATATAAACTTTAAAGCATTTCAAGAATTTCTTGATTATATTTAAATATGACTGGATAAGCCAGATGCTTGAAGTAAAATGTTAAGTATTTAAATCTGGTTTATATCCCCCGCTCTAAGAGTCATTCTTTTGTCATGGATCTTGCAAGGTAATGCAAAAGATAGATAAAAATAATTGACCACGGCCAAATAACCCATTCAGGAGCTTTCAAAGTCTCAACATCTGAGTCTTTGAACCATAAAAAAAACACATAGTTTTATGCACAACCAGTTTTCTTAGCCTATAAAAAAGGCATAAGCTTGTTGCATAGGAAATGAAACATCATTTACAAGCAAAAACAGGACTAATGCCATTTAATGACCACCATTGTCTTCTAACATGAGTTTGTTTTTTCATTGCTAAGGGAAAAAGGAAATTATTCATACGTAGCAGTGGTCTTGTACCTATCACTTTAAGGTGAAAAGCAACATAAAGTTTGTAGGGAAAGCAAATACAGGCAAGTGTTCGGGCATATGAAGAAGGCCATGTGTGCACAAAAAGTTTTCTGTTTTGTCCATCTCCATACAAAATATTACCATTCACTTCAAACCTTATGATTTTGATATCAGATTTACTTTTAAGCATCATAAATTAAAAAGTACACTTTTGTCTACCCAGAAAGTTAATCTGCACTAAGGTAGGACAATGTAAAGTGAGTATAATAGCTACCACATTCAAAATTAGACACAATTATTTCATATAGCAGTATATACACAGGAAGCTAATGAAAATAATGACTCAAGAATGACTTTTTTAAGAATAAATTTCTGCTTGTATAAATTCTGCAGAATAATCTTAAAGCTGAAAGAAGTTTCTCTAGTATGAAATATGATGGGAAAAGGAGTAAACATTGCACACAACTGTGATTTTAAATCAAACAAGTTAGGAAAAAAAAAGGAAAAACCCTAAAGCTGTCCTTAATTCTAGCATCTGCTGTTCGGTGAAGTTCACTGTCTTCCTACTTGGAACGCTCACAAACTGTGATTTAGCAGGTTAGTTTAATCTGTTAATATTTACATTTTCTTAGTTCAAATATTTTGACATTTCCATGACAAAGTTATTTTTCTCTTGACACAAGTTTCCTGGTTATACTGAATTTGATGCCATTTGTGGCAGCTCTGTTATGCACCAAGAAGCTGCTAATAAGAAGAGCTACTTAACCCTGAGTTTGATCCCAAAGACAACGTTTTATTAGAAAGTGGAACACCGGATGTTTCCAATGTTGTCCCTGTTTCATAAAAAACGGAGACATTTTACAGTAAAATGAAGTCTACACCATTTCTGATTAAAAGGTTTTTCTGAATGCTCAGTAATATGTGGGTTTTGTTTATTAATGGTTCTACTAAGGGTCCATTAGTAAGCAACTACTGCTAGGGAGCACTGGTAAACAAGGTGATTTATTCTTGGATTTCTGCTGCCAAGCTTTTGGACATTTTTGTTTCTAATAGGAGGACAAGAAAAGATGTGCAAAGCTGTATTTATTCAATCCTTTCTAAGAGCACATTGTAAACCAAAGAGGAGAAACAAACCATCCATAAAGATGCATCTGCATGAAGCAAGCAGGCAAAGGAAAGCTCTGGAAAGCTCTGCTAGCTCTGGAAAGAAGAAGAAAATTAAAATCAATAAATATTAATGCAGCAACCAACAGAAACACAGTACCACTTGAAAAAAACCCACATTCTCCCCCATCTGTGAGTTGAAATGAAGACCAGTTACTATTCAATCCACATCTCCATCATAGGACCTTCTGGAATGCATTTAGTAAAATAGGGTTTATCCTCTTTTTCTCTTTTTCACCTGTTCTGTCCTTTCTATGTACACTTACCACATTCACTGCTGGAGACATAGATAGTGTCTTCTGTCGTACAACTGGGGTGGTAAGTCCAAGGCCAGGAAGCATCCAGCAACTTTGCTGCCTGCGAATGGCATAACTCATTTTTATTATAGTGAGAAAAAATCAGAATGTTACTGAAACAAGAGAGGAATCATGGTTTCTGGTTTTGGTCCCTAAATCAAAACAAACCAGATAGTAAAGCTCTTCTAATAAATAAGAGAGTTCTCACTTTCATTCATCTGACCTGCATGCTTTTTATGGAGACAAATGATTGTTGCAGCAATAGACAGGATGCTGTTGTGATGCTTTCTCAAGAAACAGTGTAATGCATGGGTTCATACTGCATGGAATTTCTTGGTAAAAGATGGCTTTTTACAATCAGAAATGTTTATTGTTGTAAAACAATAGTGGAAATTGTTATATTGTTAGCATGGAGTATGCCAAATCTCCAGCTTGAACTTGCACATTTTTATAATAAACACCAAGGAAAGAAATTGCATATTGTATCTCTGTACAAATTCTAGTCCTTCCTTATCACCTCAAGACACCACTATCAATGCTGGCTTCACAGGCGGGCACACCAGCACCCCCAGCATCACTAAATAGCCTGTGCTCAGTTTCGATTCCTGCTACTTATTTGGACATTGGAGCCTGAACAAACTCAGTATGTCAGACTAAAACATACCAGGAGGAATATATACTTTTTAGGGAACAAGTTCACCTTCATCTGGAACCTTGTCTTTTGAAGTTTTAGATATATTTCACAATTGCTGCCTTATTATCGCTAAACCCATGCATGAGCATGCATTCAATTTTGTATGAGTTCTACCTGGTCCACAAACAAAATGAGAATGGATAACAGCATTGCGTGACTCTCTTCAAATGGAAATTTGCTATGAGATACGCAATAGCACTTAAGACATGTTTTTACTATCTCCTTATCAGTATTATGAGTTATGTACCATGAACTTAAAGCGCTGAGCTGCAAATCATTAAAGGTAACGGAATTATGATTTCTAGGTCAAAAGCTCAATCTGAGGAACTAGGAAGTGAATGGTACCCTTGATAAGAAAAAATGCTAGTCTAAACATATGTCCAAATTCCAACCTGATATAATTCAACTGTCCTGACTAAATTTCTCAGAAGTTTTAGCATGGTAGTCTTCTGTATAACCATCCAAAACCAGGTTTAATTTTGCTCTGGATTTAAATGAGTATCAAATTTAGTGGGACTTGAGTATCTAAAAAATGAGCTTTTTTAACATCACATCTTATTAGACTATTACCTCTTTCACCTTGGTTTATCTTTTCATATTTTTTGAAAAATTAAAAAAAAATAAGTAAATTCTCAGCATACACATTGTAAAAGTTAACTCAGGCCTTCTTGACATCAGAAGACTTTTGCTTTTGAGTTGAATGCGCCTTGGACCACTTACAGAAAAGGAATCTCTGATTTAAATCTAAATAAAATACTAAAACTGTTAAGCCAATATTCCCCTCTTAAAACCCAGAACCATTTACTTTTTCAGAGTCCCCATTTCCCAGAGGATCTGATGAATGCAGTCAGTGCTCCATCTGCCTTTTGAGCTATGTGCTTCTGCCCAGCTGGTTATTCTACAGCAAAACTCACCTAACAAACAATGCCACAAATATATGAGACTGATACAACTTCACAATAAATCTTTCACAACATAGGTGGGAGTTGTACATTTTCCCAAAGGATTGCTGATTTTTTTTTTTTTTTTTTAATAGGAATCTGGGCCTTTGTCATACACAGTATTTTACGTACGAAACACATTAGATGACTAATGTCCCGTTGTATCAGATATGAAAGACTACAAAGTTTGGTTTACTTTGTTGACTTTCTGGTAGCAGGTTTCATTTTGAAAGGTTAACAGATTGAACTTGTAAAACAAACTGATATAATCATTTGCTGTTAATGAGAAGGGTGACAATCACATAATAGGAGCAAATAGTTTATATGCTGCCTCAGACTAAATACGTAAGACTTCAACCCCTTTATATTGTTTAGATATCACAAAATCCTCATAAACTTTGGCTTAAATTAACTATATTTCCATTAGCCTGTGTTCCAAAATAAACTCAGCACAGGAAGCATGACATTCCAGCTACAATTTTAAATGTTTCAGGAAACTTGAGGAGATGAAACTGAGACCAGTGTTTAAAATTTTTTATACCATTATTTTCATTTAAGCATAGGAAGCATAAATACAACAGAACATATTCAGTGTAGATCAAACTTGCGCTACATAGAACACCTTATGTTTTCTACAGAATTTTGTCTCTGTGTGTATCTTTGTGTACATCTATCTCCAAAGTGTTTTCATTCATCTAAAAGCACATAGAGTTGCACACATTTTTATTACATGAAAATTGAGCTTGAGTGCTGCAGCAAGCTCAGCGTACAGATCAGCTTCACTGCTAGTTCATTAAATGTCTTGTAAATATAGACCTGGACCAAAATATTTTTTATGATTTATACCTTTATACACAGAAGATACACACATTTTTGATATTGCAAATTGCTCCTGAGCAGCCTGAAGACAGTGGGACAGTAAGGCCTTCCTTCCGTATTTCCAAAATCACCCATTGGAGAGCAGGAGACTGTGCTGCAAAAAGACTTTCCAGGAGTTTCCGGAGTTTGCTACTTTGATTTCTCACCTTGGGCCCTGTTTCTCCTTGCTCAGTGTTGTTGGTCCTTCTTTTCTTCATTTTTCATTATTGGCTCAAACTTGAACAGGGGAAGTTTAGATTGGATATAAGGAAGAAGTTCTTTACTGTAAGGGTGGTGAAGCACTGGAACGGGTTGCCCACGGAAGTTGTGAATGCTCCATTCCTGGCAGTGTTTAAGTCCAGGTTAGACAGAGCCCTGGGTGACATGGTTTAGTGCGAGGTGTCCCTGCCCATGGCAGGGGGGTTGGAACTAGATGATCTTAAGGTCCTTTCCAACCCTAACTATTCTATGATTCTATGACACTGGCTTTTTGCATCCTGCTTTATGTTATCCTTGTCCTGGAGCCTGTTCTCTGTCCCGAGCTCCAGCTCTGCCTACTTTGTGTCTGCTGATGCCAAAGTAATTTCCAAGTATCTGTATTGATGAGACTTGGAGGAGCAGTCCTTCCTGGGATGAACTTTCCTCTTCTTAAGAGGTTCTGGTAACAATTACCTCAAAGATCAACAGCTTTCCTTGTTGTCCTTAGTACAAGGTTAACATATGTATTTCCTTTCAACAAATAAGATGGATATTTAGTGTATTAAAGATGTTTCAATTCCAGATATGATGGTTCTTGCTCGTTTTCCACTGGTCTTTTGAAACTGCAGCTATGTTTTTGCTTTGATTCAAATATTTATGCTTTCTCAAATTCAAGACAAAATACTTTTTTTGTCACTGATATCTATGTTTGATGGCACCAAGGGTGTCCACTGAACAAGCACATACTGCTCTCAAAACAATGGTCTGTCTTGTAAACCATCTGAACCTCAAACAATACCTTCAAGTATTTCTTGACTTTAAGATATAAGTTAACCAGTGTTACTCCGCAACTAGAAGATACAAGAACTTTTTTCATGTATTCTGAAAGCTAATCATGGAGGCTACTGGTATTTTTGAGTCCATGAAGGAATCAAAAGGCTCAAACTTTATCAATACAATTCTGAAAGACAAAACCACCCACAATGCACAAAACTGTGCCCTTGGAAAGCTCTTGCAGGAACGGACCCAAACTAGTGGTCGTGTTAGACCCGTTCTGTGGTGGTGTTAAGCTAGAGCAGAGATCCCAGCCAGGAACAGCTTATAAGCCCTGCTGGGGCCAAGTGATTGCTGAACGATGCAACTGGTTGATCTGTTCTTATGGAAGCTTTTCCAGATAGGAATGTAGGATTTTACCCTTAGAAAGTCAAGTTAGCAGAGCCTGCCAAACAAACAAAACTGCCTGCAGTCTCCTGGTGCCAGCACCGCATTAAACATTAGACATAACAACATTCTTCCCCTACACAGAGAAATTCCCAACCGTCACCAGCACCAGGCAAAGCTGGCCAGATTCCTCCCAGCACTGCTGCAGAGCCAGAGCTGTGAGAGGAGAGGAGCCAAGTGAGGAGGCAGGTAGCCACTCAGGTGAGCAGTGGCCCCAGAAGGGTCTGTCTCTTCAACCTGGGTCTCATCCAAGGAAAAAAGTCTCTTACTGATTTCAGTGGACTGCAGCACTACTCTGAGTTGGAGTAATTCGATATTACAGACTGAAGCCTGCAAACCTCTCATCTTTCTTATTGCTTTGTGTCTTGCTTAGGGTAAATTCTGTATTCCTCCCTTTCTGGACACCACTGAGCTCACTGCCTGTATTTAGCACATCATACATTGTTTTTAAAGTACTTAGCAATAATTATTAGGATAATAATTTCTAGGAATAAGCATACTCTCCTCAGTGTACTCAGCCACAAGGATTACTCTTCAGCATCAGAAAAAAATGCTTCTCAAATCTGTCAGCACTTGCCACAGTAAAAAAAAAAATAAATAAAAAAACATAAATAAAAGAAGAGCAAAATATAATAGACATTTTCAACTTCAATTTTCACATGAGTATTATCTGCAAGGAGTGATGCATTAGCCAAATTCCAGCTTGTCTGGAACGTGTGTCACCTTTATGGAGCAGGAGACTGAGCCAATAATGCTTACTCAGTGCCTTCAGCCCTTCCCACCACCAGTGGCAGAAGACCGTACTTTCTCTCCCCCTTGTCTGCTCCACAATCCCTTCCCCTCCCGCAGCGATCACGCCAGCTCAGCTCAGTGCTCACAAATGTGAACAAGCTAATGAGCATTCTGTTGGCTCAGGGAAGCAAGAGCTGCTTCAGTTGCACTCAGAGACCCAGCTCAAGTCTCTAATCTGCTGCTCAGAGCCTCACAGTAATTTGTTTAGCTGGCTTGGGGAAAGTGAAATGTCTCTGAAACCACCAGCTCTCCTGTTCCCTTCAACTCTCCAGCTGGACTTCTTTGCTAATCTTTTGCCTCAGGTTATTTCAAGAATGAAAAGCTGGACAGTCAAACCCTGTTTCTTCATCACTTCACATTTTCTTTGCACTTTTAGTGCAGCACAAAATGCTGGAGGGACCTGCCGTGTTCACATGTTTTATGTCTTTTCTGTACTTTTCTTCTCCCTCTCTCTGAAAGACACCTCTTGGCATGCAGAATGGGAAGCTGTAGGAAAGATATCTTGTTTGGAAAAAAAGGCATTTATTAAATCAACTATTTCCCTTTCTTGCCCCTTATTGTTCAAACCAGAGTAACTGTAATTTCTGACAAAAGATTACTTTTTCTGGCCAAAGACCATTCTATGCAGAGATATCTGTACATACTAACCAATAGGTTTCAGAAATGACACGGCCATATTAGGGTAGTGCTGCTAGCCCAGTTCTGGGCTTTTTAAGTTATTCACTGTTTGATTGTTTCAGTTAAACTGACTGTCAATAATGGGTGATTGACCACGTCTCAATGTTGCTGTTTTGAAATGTTATAACATGAGGTAATGGTCTGATATCAATATCTTGGATGTTAAACTGATGTTTTATTTTGTGTTTGGTTTTGGTTGCTTTTCCTAAGATTAACTGTTTTAGTCACTTGACAGCAAACATGCCCATGAATCTACATCTTATATTCAGTGTCTGCCATCTCAAGCATACTCAAGTATACAATTTTCAAAAATCATTTGATATGTACAATCCAACATGGTAAGATTAGCTTAAACTAATGGAACAAGAGTTTAGATCTACTATACATATTTTTCCAGGTAATACTACAAAGCTATACATGCTTGCTCCAAGAGAACAAAGCTGGGGGATGAGAGGGAGATTATAGGTTAGTAGGAGCATTTTTGCTCAAGTTGGCCTGTATTTTCAATATATCTGACAAGGCACAATTGCTTTCTGTATGTTACTGTTCACTGAACTCAGGAGGAAATATTTCTGGACCTTCTCAGATTTTTCTTTCCCCAAGTGACCTTGTTTCTTTCTAAATATATTTTTCTGCATCACCTTGCAAAATGCTATGTGTGCCTTCAACAATTTCCCCCTTAAATTGATAACACAAGAGGCAAAACACAGTCCAAGCCATCTGTGCTCACAACCTCAATGCTTTGTCTGCTAGGTTTCATCTGCACAGCAGTTATGTCACTTCACATACCTGCACTTCTGCTGAAGCTGAACAGAGCTTTGAGACCAGGGTGACACAAACATAATCTAGATCTGTTCTCAGCCTCACTGACCTGCTATTAAATGGTCAAGAGAATACGCCTGCATCTCCAAAACTTTCCCAGGTTCACATAAAATTTCAAGTCTCATACTGGCAGAGGAATAATATTCTCCATAGACATATTCTGTATATGACCATACAGACATTACAAACAACTGCTATCACAAATAAACAATCTTTTCTCAGTACGCTTTCTGCTTATGTGCAAATTTAACTCTCAGACATCTTAAATGTTCTCCAGAGTTTCCAATAACGGCATTTTGTTTTACTTTGTGGAGAGAGGGTGCTGGTTTTCAACAAGTCAGTCTATAGCTGCTATGTTTACAAAGAAAACCTCAAAAATGTAGCCTACTGACTGTCTGAATTTGTTGAGAACATGAAATTAGAAGTCCAAGGGTAAAAATGCTTTATTTATTTTTACTTACACTAAATCTGATAGGAATAAGGACACTTTAAATGTCAACAATTCCACTGTTCATAAAGCATGGAAGAAATGCAGGAACAGTTCATAAAAAATAGCTACTTACTGTATTTGAATGATTGCCCCTTGTAGTAGATCTTCAATCATGCATTAATTAAGTGGCTGCCAAGTAGTGCTGCAAAAGTGATAAAACTTCTTTTTTTTTTCTGAACAAGGATTCAAAACTAAAAGCACTTCGTAGTAAGTTTTGCTTTTGTCTTAGTCTTTCTTCAGTTATGCAAACATATGAGCACAAGATTGAGCTTTGAACTGAGTTTGCTCACCACACTTGTAAAGAAAGTTTTGACATTTCTCTGCTGTTAGAGAAGAGTTTTATTTTACTTGAAGAAAATCTGCCTGATAGCACATTTCTGTATGAAAATTTTCCCATGCCATTTTTCACCATTACATTATATGTTGGGTTGATTAAGGCCACTGAAATTTATTTAGCAATTTCTGCACATGCAGCCTTGCCAAAACAAGTGCTTGTAAAAGTTTTTTTAAAATTCTCTAAATTATTGAACCTCAAGTACAAATTGCTACTACTGGACAGTTAAAAAATCAAAGCAGTTTACCTGAGACGGGTACAATTCAGTTGTATTCAATATGCTATTCAATTACACATACTACACTTTCTAGCCTCCTTGCTACACATACAGCTTGTGATTACTTGAGTGTGTAAGAAAGAAATGGAAACATTGAGTGCCTCTTTCCTGGGCTAAGTAATGACAGTTTTGCTGAAACACAGGGAGCCTGTATGGCAGCCAACGATGGGAGGAGACCTCTCCAGCAGCGGTTAAATAACACAGGAAAATTGGAGCACTGCACCTCCAGAGGTTGCTAAATACTACAAAAGTATTCAGGCAGTGCATCTGGAAGGGAAGCCCCATATCTTTGTGTTAAACCTATGTAAAATTGCAAAAGCTTTGTACCAGCAGGAGCCATGCAACAAAGAATGTGACTGTGTTTTTGTTATGACCAGTCACATGTATCATACAGAGAAATGAAATGAATGTGGGTGTGAAGCTTGGCCAATCCAATTCACCAGCCTTGAAAAAAATAGAGCTAAATAGCTGCCTCATCAATACAGAGAGAATCATTCTTCTCCTAAAGGTTACAGAGTGTCTTTTAATGGCTGCTGTTCATTTGTTGTGAGCAATTATGAGCAAATGTGATAGCCCACAGTCTGTTTTTCTGGAAAAAGTTGAGGAAGTCTGCTGAACATTTTTAATATGTCGTTATTAAAGTTAACTTTGCAGACCTAGTGTTTTATATGCTAATGGCTGCATGCCAGATGAATTATTACTGTAAAAGTGTCAGTTAAATAGTCCAGTGACAGGCCCATATGTGCTCTATAAAGAAACAAGTTAAGCTGACCCTAAACAAAGCCAGAATGATTGACTCAAAATTTCAGGAGCTCAGAAATACAGAGACTGATTAGAGATCTGAAATAGACTTAAGCAAATTCCTTTACCTGCTGTGATTCCACTTTCCCCGTACATATCCTCCAAACCTCTACAACATCCATCCCTGGATGCAAAAGCTCATATTTGCTTCGCGGATGACCAAAGCACTTGATACGCTGCTGCCGCTGGATTGTTTTATGACCCTCCACCCGCTGGAGCTGCCACTGGTGGAGACTGCAGGAACAAGACAGACTCTTCTGGAAGCTTAGTGCAAAACCACACACCTCTGCAGAGGTGACAGTAATGTCTCCAGCAGCTCTAGGGAGGCTTGCCCTGTAATTGCACTGCTTTCTCAAAGAACACCAAGGCATGGGAGTATAGTAACCCTCAAAGCAATGTCTCATACACACAAAGGGGTTCCAGTCAAGCAACTAACTATGTACACCTATACTATTTCTCAAACAACAGGATAGGCTGGCAAGTACTTCAGACAGACAGTACATGTATCTTAAGTCCACTGTTTCCTCCAACAGAACTGAGAGATTTTACAAAAAATGGTCTTGCTGTATATTCTGAGTCAACCTGGGGTTCAGTCTTTGAAGTGGAGTAGGAGATAACATTAACTGAAAATAGTTTGGTATTGATTTCAGAGGTAATTAGTTTCCTTCATATCATCAGCTTCAAGAGCTTCAATATGTTACTAATTTTCAGCCACAGAGCATAGCTTTTTTAAGCAACCAGATGATGAAAGAGCTTGTGCATGTTGCTTTTGTTTTACAGCAGACCTGACTTTGATATACTTGAAACCATTTGTACAGCAGCATTTATTTTCACAGTTTTCAGAATCTGCTTTTCAAATTACAGTGACCACTTTAAGGTTAATACCCTCTCCATTGCCTCCTGAAAACTGACAATTTCTATTTTGTCTTAGCATAGAAATGAAACAATACAGACTGACTCTATATTCTTCAGTATTACTGTGCATGCTGGGTTTAATCCAAAAAGCTGAAATAGCTTCCAAGAACTACCGCAAAGCACAGACTTTGGACTACGCAATTCAAGGTAAGCTTCCACAGAAGACACTGATGTTTGACCCAGACTGGTCACCATCAACTCAGCAGAACCACTTTCTGCAGAACTACTTTCTGTGTATCTTATCATGAAGCCTTCATTAGCCTTCCAGAGGCTGTTTGTATTGGATTGATAAGCTTTCTTAGGAATCAGCCTCCATCTTTCTAACACTTTTCTGGAAAGTATGCAGTACATAGGGAGTGCAGAAGGACCAGAAATCAGGAACAGGTCATGGTGATGTTGTTACTAGTGCACCTTTATAGGATTAAAAGCTGCAGTGAAGGAGTAGGCTCCATACTGGGATGGAAATGGTAGGCTAGATGATGACCTTATGTCATGGTTTAAGCCCAGCCATCACTCACTCAGCTCTCTTGCTCACACCCCCCTCTTTCTTCCCCCCTGCTCCAGGAGGGATGGGGAGGAGAATTGAAAGAATGTAGCTCCCAAGACTTGAGATAAGAACAGTGCGGTAACTAAGGTATAACACAAACTCTGCTGCTACCATCAATAATAATAATGATAAGGGAAATAACAAGGGAAGAGAATACAACTCCTCACCACCTGCCAACCGATACCAAGCCTAACCAAGCAGTGAACACTCTCTTCCAGGTAACTGCCCCTAGTTTTGACATCCTGGGCATGATGTGCTGTGGTATGGAATACCTCTTTGGTCAGTTTGGGTCAGGTGTCCTGTCTCTGCTTCCTCCCAGCTTCCCCTCCTCCCTGGCAGAGCATGAAGCTCTTTGGACAGACTAAACACTTGAGCAGTAACTAAAACCATCAGTGTTATCAGTGCTGTTCCCAGACTGAAAGTCAAAACAACAGCACTGCACCAGCTACTAAGAAGGAGAAAAAATGACTGCTACTGCTGAACCCAGGACACCTTAGTTCATCTTAGTTGCTGCTATGGACATATGCTAAGTGGCTTCCATCCACTGAAAGCCAGGAGAAGCAACAAAGTAGTTTCCTAACCAAAAAAAGTGAAGAATTAATTAAAATTCTATATGTCCCCAACTGGTAATAAAAGACAAGCAACTAGAACCTACTGAAACAGTGTCATGAATAAGCACACAGCAGGTACCAATGGTTCTTTGCTGGCCTGTAGCCTGTTTGAATTAGAGCTTTTTTGAATCATTATGTTTGTTAAATTAGCTGAAGTAATAAATTCTAAAGTGTCATCGTGGTTCACTTCGTTAATAAAATAGCACTATGCAGCAGGAGTTAAAAGCACAGTTTATTGCCAGGATATTCAGTATGTCAGAGTCTAAGTAGATAAGGAATTTCTCCCCAGGTACGATTTCACAATGAGCAAAGGATTGTTCTTAAAAAAGAACAAAACCAAGCAGTCTATATTATTCCAATAGATCCACACTTGACTTTTGTACTCTGTTGGCGTATCTTCAGGAGCCATGTCTTCCATGACTGTGAAGTTAACAGCTGCTACAATTATAGACTTGTGGCTTGGCTTGTTAAGATTTCTTGGAACTGCAAAGTTTTTCCATCAATGTCTCTCTCTGTGTTTGTTGATTATGGTTTCCTTTGAGGTACCTTCACATTCTTATGTCCATTCTTTTAGGGTCTAGTCTTTCTTTCCATGTATTTACTTAGCTGGGGTCTCTCACTTTTTTTTCCCTATTCTGAAAATTGACTTCTCACCCTCTCTGAGCAGTATTTCTATGTGTTTTAAGCAAGTTCAGGGGGGTTTTCAGTCTCAGGACATATAAATTGTGAAGTTCTTTTTTTTTGCTTTCTGAATTCTAGTAAGGACTGGTCCTCTGCTTCTGTAACTGTTGAATAAACAACAGCAGCAAAGAGCTAGGTTATTCTGTTCCACGCTTACCTTCTGAATTATTTGGGGTTTTGCCTATTGCTACAGTGGTATTGAAAAGCCCCAATAAAAATAATGGCCCCTAAACTAAAGAGCAAATAAGTGATTATGTCAGAAGTATGACAAGATTTATTGAGCAATGTCAAAACATGTAACAAACTAATTGTGAGATGACAGTACCATGAAAAATTATTTAAAGGCAGTGGATGAAGCCTATACTCTGTGAAAACACTATTATCTCAGGCAGCAGTTCCCTTTTAAGGAGAACATCACTAAAGTGATGTGCTCATAAAAATGTAACATGGTCCTTAAAATTATTCTAAACAGATATATTTGGATAAGATATGGAAGTATTAAGGCTGTTGTGCACAGCAGTGGTGAGGCTTTATCTAGACTACTGATTACAGTTCTGTTTATGAGAAAAGAACTAAGTTATTTTAGCTTGTTTAGGTCAGCAGAGAAAAAGTTGAGAGTGAATATGCTTCTGCCCAAAATGTACATTGTTATGAGGACAGACAAAAGGAGAGGATAGCTATTCAACTGAACATGGACACATGAATAAATCTGCAAAGATGAACTACACGAGCTGCAGGCTGGAGGTCAGCAGAGGGTGCCCAGCCAGCAGAACAGGCAGATTCTGCAACCACATTGGCAGGACCAAACTCAGACTACGGCTAGGAGGAAGCTGGATAAGTTTACGAGGATTGTTGCAAAACATACTGCTGCAACAGCAGACATAATTAATCAGTCCTGATCCACAGAATGGGAGCAGTAGGATGCTGTCCAAATGCTTTCTTTGTCCCACATGTAAATTTTGCTCTCATGAGCTGTAAATTCAACAGCTCAGGAGATCAATCGCTTCTAGTCTGTAGTCCCGTTGTCCTGGGTTCAGCAGTATCAGTCATTTTTCTCCTTCTTGGTAGCTGGTGCAGTGCTGTGGTTTTGACTTTCAGCCTGGGAACAGCACTGATAACA
>JAOEHY010006947.1:0-12219 GCA_025447955.1 Psilopsiagon aurifrons | reverse complement strand
AGCTGTTGTATTCTCTTCCCTTGTATTTCTCTTGTCATTATTATTATTGGTGGTAGCAGTAGTGGTTTGTGTTATACATTAGTTACTGAACTGTTCTTATCTCAACCTGTGGGAGTTGCATTCTTTCGATTCTCCATGTAGCAAACTCTGTGGCTGATTTATGGCCTAAACCACGACAGCCGTTTCATGCAGAAATCCCCTGTATTATGCAGAAAGGGTGGTAAGTGAAAGCACAAAAGTATTTCAGGAAAAAAATTACACTGATAAGCAACAAAGGATGATATCAATGATTCCTAAATGAAGGAGCAACATAACAGCCAGTTTTTCATAATGTGGAGGCTAACAATATGAGCTAGCAGGGAACAAGGGTACTCAGTATATAGACAGAACTGCTTGGTATTTTGAAGATTGAGCATCTCCTAAGTAATATTTCTGTGGTTTACAGTTCAGTCCTGGTCTGCTGACATGAAAGGCAATATTTTCACTCATGTCAGCAACACTGGAACAGGACAGGTTTTTAAGTTAACTATGTGCCTAATGAATCAAGTGGCTTGTCCCCATCATTCATTATGATTTTAAGCCAGATTCAATGTTTCATTCAAAAACATGATTTCTTCTTCTGTGATAAATGGCCTGCTTCTAAATCCTGAACATTCATGAAAAGCTTTGGAGTTTTGCTTTTAATCTTTGAAGTTTTCACTGAGAACAAAAAATTCAAATTTTCTTTTTTTCTGTATAATTTTCTTTTTGTCACTGAATGCACTGAAATTAACTCAGTCCCTGTCTTCACAAAACTAAAGTGTCCACATCCTCATTTACCTCTTACATCTATTTACTTAAATAAGTTATTTTATGTAAACTGAATGCAAAAGAACATGCATTCTTTTTCTGTCCCCTCTTTTCATATAAATGGAATTTCTGTGTTGTCATTCTTGAAGTTGTAGAGCTCCACTGACTGCTGTGGGACACAAAACACATATAACATTAATTACTTCAAAGAAAAACACCCTTTTTACAAATAGGCCTAAAGTTTGGCAAAAGAAATCTCAGCGTTATTCTGCCCTGATACACGGACTGGTTTGCAGATTTCGAATGTGTGTTGCTGCCTCAGGCTGCATAGGGAACAAAGCCCTCTTTTCCTCAGAAGACCCCAGAATTTCTGGGCAACCCTACTGCAGAGAGCACTTTCTGGGATTTCTTAAGGCCTAAAAAGAAGTTTTAGTTGCGCCAGACACATCTACACACATAATTTTCTTCTCTTGATATTTAAATACTCACCATGAATGGTGAAATCATGAAGGACATCCTATCAGACTCTCAAATCACTTAAACACTCATTACCCCAAGGAAAAGCATACCAATTATTAGTGAAAGGCAAAGACAGACAATCGTTCATGTGTCCAAACATTTTAGTTAATTGCTAAATTAGTCCTAATTAATTCATCTATTCCTAACTGGAATATTGCATGTTGCTAATGAGTAAATTTAACTACTATTCAAAGGCCTGAACTTCAAAAGCCTGGTACAGAAAAGCTTCCTTGAAACTGAGGAACTTTGTGCTGAGAATTTTGGTTCAGGCCCACCTCTGTTACTAACTAAGGCTTCCAGGCACTGGTATCCTGGAACAATAAGGAACAGGCTTAGCAGGAGCAGAATAGCTGGAACACTGCTGGCATACTGCACCACTCTGAAATTGTTCCCTTTCTCATCCGAAAAGAAAATGACCTTAGAATCATAGAATAGATAGGGTTGGAAAGATCACCTAGCTCCAGCCACCTGCCATGTGCAGAATAGTGCATGATGGAAGTTATTAACCAAGAATTACAGAGGATATTTTTGTCTTGCTTGCCTCAAGCCAGATAGTGTTAGTTCCTATTAGAATATCAGCTTCAAGCAGCACCAATATTTCAACAAAGCCTTCTACCCATGTGATGATTAATAAGGTTATACTAAGCACCCTGAAGGCAGAATTTTCTTTTTGAAAAATGATAAACCATTTCCATGACAGTATCTGTAATATCCTGCAGGCTGTAAGTAGGGCATCAAAGTTCTATATACACATTCAAAGGAATAAAGACTATGTTCACACAACAACAATAATTTATACTAAGGGCCGAGGAGGAAGGAATATCTGAAAATCATACAAAAGGTTTCTTAGAACCTATTGATCATTTTAATTGCTTCTAAAAGCATCTGAAGAGGTAGAATGATGTTTTCAGCAGTTTTCACTCCCTTAGCCGGAGTCATAGTCTTGGGATTTGTTTGGGGTTTTTTTCTAGAATGATCTGTATTTTATATTTGGAATTTTATTAATTTTATTCTCTTGAGGATGTTATTGACTTAGTTCTCTAAATTACAGGTTTAGGATACTGAAGTCCCACAGCACAGAAACCATGATATACCACAAAGCAATATATTCCCACAGTGGTGGGCACAGTCTGATTAAGACACACAAAATACTGGAGACTTCACACCTGAAACAGCAAGATTTGTTATAGTCTGCTTCTTTGGTATCTTTAACCTTCTTCCTGAAGCAGGGAGGCTGTCCGTATCTCTTCTCTCCTAGACTGGCAGAGTTCAAAAAGAATACTGGCCACCTTCCTCTTGCAGCATGAAGCCTTCTTCAAAAATAGATGTTCACAAATACTCTTCTGTATCTGTATTACCTCTAAAATATGTTACAGCCTAAAGCGACACATACTTCCCTATCTTTCCTAGGGATTCTTCATCCTCCTGGCACTACCCTTCAGATTTCAAGATCTCCAGGGCCTGAGTCCCTCAAACTCCCCGATCTTAATACTCTTGTAGTGTTTTTCCTGTTGTCCCTTTGCAGCTTTTCTCGCTTTAAAAATACATAGCATTTCTCAGTTATGTGCTCCATCTGGATATTGCAACACCCATAGAGAATTAGCTTCAATAGAGCTGCATTCCCCCCAAAAAAGTGAAAGAACAGACAGAAGAATGGGTTACAAACCCAGAAGACATCATTACACCACCCACATAACCCACACCTTACCAGCCTCACTCACTAACTCATTAAATTACCCACTAATTACAAGTTAAGCAAGGGTGTAGCTTCTAGAAGGCTTGTGGCTGCCTTTCATAACTGCAGTTTCTTCCTCCTACTGAGACCTTCATTCTAATCAGCACAGTAACATGAATAAATTCATTCCTATCAAGAATATATGTGCATATTGGTGCCGAAAAGGACAGCACATCAAAGTGGTTTTTAACAAAATTAATAGTGAAATTGCATTTCTAAAATGAAAGGGAAAAAACACTGTTATTTTCTTGTCTATAATAATACCAGAGTTATCATTTTGACTTAACTCCCACTTTATTCTGAGAAGACAACTCATTACAGCAATGAATGCATGTATTCATAAGCACACTGGTATCCTTCAGGCTGAAAGATATTTCTAGAAATGCAATATATAATATGGTAACAAACTACTTGGATATATCCAGCTACAAGCAGATTTAGATGCAAAACAAATAAATTCTTTTTTGAAAGCTCCTTTAAGTAAAAAAAAATAAAAGAACTTTTTTCTTTTCTAAGCATAGGTTATATTGGCTTTGTTTGAGGTTTTTTCCTAGCAAATGGCATATTACCCCCCGAATTTGTCAAGAACAAGAACAGTTTTCGAAGGAAGTGGTCATGCTTTACTCATTTCAACTGAATAAATTGCTCTGTTCTGAAATTTCCCTTTTTCCCCTTTTCCACAAAGGCATGGAGTTTAGTTCCAGGCGAAAGGACTGAACTCTTGACAGTTTGTACCTAAGCTATTTGCCTATGCCAACAGTTAACCCAGCTCACCAGATTTGAGCTCAATGTTGGAGACAGCATTGAAAAAAGCATTGGGGATGGGTAGCTCTCAGAAAGTAGTTTACAGATTACTCCTCATAATAAAACAGTAGTATATAGCATTGAGCTTGAGTTCCTGACTGCATTGTTGTTATTTAAAATACTTTAAAACAATAGTAAAGATGAATGACTATAAGGTTATGAGGTAACTAGAAAACTACATTACCATTACTTAGAACAAAAGAAATTTAAACTGTTGTGATTGCCATAATCTGTGATTGCAGTAAGCAAAGCTTTGTGCTTCCATGCAGTGCATTGTCAAATCACAGTCTAATAGCTCTGTAATAAAGACGAAAATTTGAAAGAAACTATTTACAAAGCATGCTCCTCCAGAGCATAGTTCAGAAACAGAACAAGCTATCAGAAACAGCATTAGAAGGTTCAAGTATATATACATCTTTAAAAAATTATGTAAGAAAGACATTAGAAATCCTCCCCACTGTTAAAGAGCCCAACTTGATGAGCTACAGGATTGTTTCCCCCCCTGCAAATGAAGGAATGTAATTCACATTAAAACAAATAAAGATGTGATCAAATTGTAACAGCTTTACCAAAAGTCTAAATGTAAGTGAGCAAAAGAAGCTGCAGAGGTTCAGAAAGGAAATTAAGATAAACCTCCCTTGAAACGCTGCTAAGAGTGAAGAGGAAGAAGCTTTAAGCTGGTACCTCTTCATTTTTATCTATTGTTATATGGGATCAGCCAGGGAACTCCACTGACAGCATCATCCAGAATGGCCATCACCGCTCCAAGGGAGATTGGTGACATGTAAGCAAACATGATTACACAAATGTATTTTAACAAAACATTGGAATTATAGCTCAGTTCATTAAAATTATCTGTTTATTGAATCGCTATATTCCCTACACTATCTGGTCAAGCACAGTTCTTCTACTGGTTAGGGTTGTATGATACCTGATTTGAACTCATGGTGAGAAACCGGCTGCATTCACATATACCAATTTGTGTGATTAAACAAAAGAACAAAAGAGACATGAAACTAAAGATGAAAACCAGAGTAGAGGAGGAATTTCTCTATTTCAGGCTCAGTTCAACCCCCAGAAAAATAAAAAAACTCACCACAGGAACTTTGCTTTTCTATTTCCTACAAGTCTTGCATGGGAGCAATTAGCTTACAGCTTGTGACTGTACAGCACAATTCAAATAGCACAAAATACTGAAGCTGAGAACTTGCTTGAGATTCAGAAGACTTATGCCAAAACCTCATAATTAGTTTCTTGACCTTTTTTTTCACTGTCTGAGGAGAAGGTGAGCTGTAAGAAGAATTATGTTAGGACATAGCATTTTTATTAAAGGAAGTTTGTAGAACCACAGTGAATAGAAGTAGCAAGGAGTGCACTTTCAGTAATAAACCAGACACATCCAGACACAGGGTTAATCTAAGAGACAAACTGTAAATGAAATGGTATTCATTACAATTCAGGCGAGGGTAACACAGGACTGTGCTGTTTCAAATGAAAATTAGAAATCCTTCAAGTAGAGAAATATTCTCAAATCCTACGTCATACATTTTTAGGACATCTGGAGATTCTTTGTTCTTTGCAATTCCCACTTCTCTTCTAAAGATCATTATTAAAGTGTCAAATAAAAACCGCTGGCAAGCCCTAAGTATTTCATAATAGATTGTGCTATCATCTATGATAATATCTTGTTAGAGTGTGAGATGACAGAAAACAATATGTGGAAAGACATTCAAATCAGAAAGCAGAATAAAAGTAGAAAGAGTACTCTCTTTGCACACTTTCAGTGTCCAGACAAGTTCACATGGCCTGAAGGAAATGGCAGGAGCCTCCTTCTGTTGAACAAAGCACCAAAGAATACTCTGAGAGGAAGGAACAATCGTGAACTGAAGGGAAGATAAACAGATGCCCAAGAAAAAAAACCAACATCCAGACCGTAGTTTCAATAACTTTTATGGCAACTCCCAAAATATGAGCTTTCATGTCTTGGACTAAAATATAAAATAATTGAATAAATCAAAACAATTTAATTTAAAAAAAAAAAAAAAAATAGAAAGAAAGAAAGAAAAAACCCACAACTGCCAATCAACTTTCCAGATTTGGTAAGTTTTTTAAACAGTCTATATGTTTCAGCTGCTATGTTTCACTCACTGGTCCTTTAGATTATTTCAACACCAGCATGAGTCTCTTGAAACCAGCAGGGTTACAGCATAACAGAGCAGAGAATTAGGCCCACTAGTGTGATTGCTGGTTGCTAGACTGAAGGAAAAACAACTCTGAGTTCCACATAAGTTCTTTTAATCACTACATGGGCTGATCTAATACAAAAAGCATCAGGCAATTCCTGTGCTTGGAGAACATCAAGTGAGCTGGATTTCTTTTTCCCCAGTCCAGGACATTAACTAAACTAACATGACAAATAAGTCTGGCCATCCTAACTCCCTGAAGACACTTTTAATCCCAGAGATGTGATTAGCAAATTAACATAATGGGAAGTCCAAGAGGAACCAGTGGGTCATCTAGTCTGCCCTTTCGCCCGCAGATTTCATCCAGTCTTTGAGGCCTGTAAATGGTATGTCTGATTAAAGCATTCCCCATGTTTCAGTTAAAGCATGTTTTCCCAAACGATAAACAGATCTGAAGATTTTGAGAGAAATGCATCATTTCCTCATTGGGTGATTCCGTTTCAAATAATTATTAAAAAAAAAAAAGAGAAAGATAAATCTGGAAATCTGGAAAACATGCCAGATCATAGATGGCTGTGGCATTCAAGCCAGCAGCAGCTAGAAAACCTAACAAATGGCTTTTACCCTTAGCAAGCAATGTTCTGCAGGAGGTAAGACTCAAGATTGCTTCTCAGGACAGCAACAGGAAACTTCCGTGACTGAAACTGCAAAAATCACAATTCTAATACAGTCCCCAAAGAAACATCTCACTTCAGGCTAAGTAATTCTCTGCAGCTGCCCAGGCTTCATGACACTAAATAGTAACTTGCTGTTCCAAGAATTAAGTAGTTTGCTGCAGTCATTTGCAGGAATAGGCAGGGCTTAGAGATCCCCAACATTAAATTCTGCGTGTAGAGGTCGTATCATTCCTTGACTCAACTATTCTTAAAAATGAGCATTTACTGTGCTATTTAATCCACTATTCCAATATATCTAAATACACTAAGTTGTTCCCACTACACAATGACAACGGGGTTTTTGCTTCTTACATTTTCCAGGCACTCTGTCTCTGGATGGCAGAAAGTATAGCAAAAATCACTGAGATATCTGGTTTTCACAGCACTTCCCTGCAAATCATTTGAAGGGGCTGAGGAAGAGGGGGAAGTATTAAGACAGAGTCTGAAAAAATGTTTACTTGTTTGACAAAACTCTGCATTTCATAAACTCAGTTATAGGGAAGCTGCATTGCTAACACAGAATATGTGATAGGAAGATAGGAAATTGCTACCCCTCCCAGCTGATCTGAGTACTCATTATTACTGAATAGAGGCAGGTTTCCCTTCTTCAGTTTGCATTTAACTGTTGTGTAAATTAATATCACAATATTCTTTGCAATACCTTCACTGCAGATTCCCCATCTGTACAAGCAGACCTGAGGATTTGTGGCTATGGGAATGGTGACAAGTGGCTTAATGGGACTCTTACCACTAAATTGGTTAGCAAATTCCACTTTCAAACTGTGGCAACAGTTCTGTTTTGATTAAGGTGTATGAGGCCATAAAAAAGGTAAGCTAAGGTTTTGCCCAGGATTGAAGAAAAAATTCTGAATAAAGGTCCTCAGTGACCAATTCACACAGCATTTTGTAGGGACTGATGTACCGCATAATTTTAAAGTCCTGTAAAAGAAATTCAACATAAAATTTGACATATTTACCTTGTTAAATAAGATGGCTTGGGGAAGGTGTAGAGAAAAATTGCCACCAAAAAACCAGCTGAGATTATACTGATTCCACAAATCATTGTAGTGCTGGTGCACATACTCACTTTTGTTGCCTCCAACTGAGTGGAGTGAGCAGACATAGATCTCCTTACAGCATCAGATTCAAGAGCTGTGCTCTGGCTTGTTACCCCCTGAGAGAAATCCCACATACACAGCCACAGCCAGCTTCTCCTGTGAGCCAAGGGTGGAGCCAGCAGTGGCTGCCCAAATAGGGCCCAGACTTTTATACTGGGTAGATCTTTGAAAGGAGAAAGCCTTTAGGATCTTTTCCTGCTTTCCCACTGCCACTCAGCCATGGAAACAGCTGTAGCTGGGAAGGAGAACCTCTGTCTCCTGAAAGATAGCTAATTGTAGTGTCTTTTGGAAGCCAAATATGAAGAAACTGATGGCATTCTTAAATTATGCTCTTGGACCACTTATACTTTTGAATGCAGAGAAGCTTTGGGGAGCAGCATGGTTTAGATGAGGCTAGGATGGGGCAAAAAAAATGGGTGACAGTTCTGGATTTGCAGCAGCAAGAGGCAGTACCTTCTGCCTGGGAAGAAGGAGGCAAGGCCACCGCTGCCTTCAGCTTTCAGTGCAGAGCCTGAATGCCTTCTTGACTGTCTGCCACAGTCCTTCCTTCTAATCTCCCACTGCCATTTCCAGAATAGATTTTGGAGGTAGATTATGTAATCACAGAATGGCTGAGGTTGGAAGGAACCTTTGAAGGTCATCTGGTCCAACCCCTCTGCTCAAGCAGGGCCACCTATAGCCAGTTGCCCAAGGTCATGTTAGACAGCTTCTAAGGATGGAGATTCCAAAATCTCCCTGGGCAGCCTGCGCCAGTACTCAGTCAAACTGGCAGTGGAGAACTGTTACCTGATGTTCAGAGAGAACATCCTGTTTTAATTTGTGCCCACTGCCTCTGGTGCTGCCACTGGGCACCACTGAAAAAAGCCTGGCTCTGTCTTCCTCTCAGGTATTTATTTATAAGCTTTGCCCAAGCCCTGTCTTCACCAGGCTGATCAATCTCAGCTCTCTCAGCCTCTCCTCATATGAGAGATGCTCCAATCCCTTCACCATCTTTGAGACTGGACTGTCTCCAGTGTGTCTGTGTCCCTCCTGCACTGGGGAGGCCAGGACTAGACCAAGCACTCCAGAAGTGGCCTCACCAACACTGAGACAAAGATGGAGGGTCATCTCCCTCGACCTGCCCATGACACTCCTCCTACTGCAGGATAAGGAAGGAAATGCCAAGGAGCCTTATCTTCAAACACAGAGAAACGCTGATGAGCATGACATTGTTCAGAAGTCTTCCAGGTCCTTCCTGCGTATTTCAGCTCATGTTTCATCAAAACATCTTACAAAGGACTTCAGTCAAGAGACTAAATTTCACAAAGCTGGGGCACATTTTGTGTTCGAAAGACAAGTCTCACTCTGCAAAATTAGCAACATGAATTTACTTTACTGGTAGCTGACTCATATGGCTGATAATATCTCTCTCCCTGATAATGCCACCCTAAAACTCGGCTTGAATTTGGATTAATTTCTTCCTAAATTCTTAGGAAAAAAAAAAATCTAAAGATCTTGAGAAAATTGGCAGTTATGTGACAAAAATTAATAACATTTCTGGGAAAAGTTCTCTTCACTTAAATCCTTAAAAGTCTCTTCTCATTTTGGACAGTGATTCAGTTCATGAACTTGAAATGTTGCATAATTTTTCAGTATCTCAAGACTTCTGGAAAACAAATGACATCTAAGCACCTTTCTAAAATTATGGGTCTATATGAAAATATTTATCTGCTAATATCATGATATGTCATCTGAGGATGATAGCCAGATATATTTTACTAAGGATCCTTGGCAAAATCATCATAATGTAATCTACAATATTCTCTGCAGGATAGTTTTATTTTTGCCATTGATTAACAGTAGGAGATTAGTGACTAATCTAATTCAGAGTGAAATCGATACTCCTTCACTTACAAAACAGTCTCTACAGGTTTTATGGGGTTTTGGCCAGTAAAGACCTTACAGTGGGAAAATATGAGTATCTGATAAAGCGAGAGCAGAGGCTCCCATGATAAACATTAGAAAAATAAGGAAAAGCAGGAAAAAATAGAAGCGATACCTTAAAGACTTAAATACTTTTGGAAATTAGGTACTCAAACATCAGCTGAATTAACATGTTTAAACTTTCTGGATTTAGTAATTCCAAGTTTTTGAGATGAGTATTGTATACCGGTTTTCTAAGTAAAAATGAGTTCATATTGCAATCTCAAAAAGAAACAAATTTGTAGAAGGCTGCTGGCCAGGTGAATGCGTTTGCACAGGTTTCTATGATATATGTTACATTTTATACTAAAGATTAGAAATAAACCACAGACAGATTGTGGCATGTATAGTATCAGTTCACAGCAGGAACTAAAGATGAAAATCTCTAGAGTCAGAGTTCATGACGAGCTCTAAGAATCCTTCCAGGTGTTTTCATGGAAATTCATACGAAAGAGCACAGAGATGAAAGAGCAAATATATATTATTTTAAATCATAGCTTCAGGGCTCAAAGCTAAGCTCAGCAGGTACTAGAAGACCCAGCATGGATTTCAAAGCAAATGTACATCTAAAGAAAGCAATTTTTCATTAGAGTCATATTTTACACTTTGTTCACTTTCTGTTTTCTTTTTTCTTGCAGTTTTCTCCTCTTACACTGTCACAATCTTTTCTTCTGCTACTTCTTGTTAAAGAAAAAAGTTTCAGAAAATGACAAAATATATTTCTGCTTGTGTTCGTGGCCTCTTCATTTACTGTTTCCTGTCTATGTGCAGAATTCAGGCATAATTAATTCAGTTTACACATAGACAAGCCAACAGCTCATGCTCTGTGTTTACAAAAGTTGTAGTGGTGTAACAGTAATAATTAATGTAAAATTTCCTATGTCAGATGCATGTTATGAAAATGAGGGTGAAGAGACAAGTTCCATTTACACTTAAGACCTGCTGCGGCTTTCTAGAGAAAACAACATTTTGAATGCTCCAGTTAGGTGATGGCCAGAGGACAAGAGTTCTGTCATATTCTGAGAGCCATACATGCAAAAATACTGCATTCATATATAGTTTGGGAAGAACATATATTTAATCTTTTACGTAATGGCTAGCTCTCTATTATCTTAAAAAGTGGAATCTGAGAGCAACTTGCACAAGTTCTCACACTTCTAGACACACCACCAGATTTACACATGCAAACTTCTCCAAAAAACACGATATCCACTTTACATGGTCAGAGAGCTGACCATCACATTTGGATCAGCAAGTTCTTGCTTGGGTGTGCAGGCAAAAACTTTATAGACAAGAATATGGAAAAATGTAATTATGGTTCTATCAATTTCAGAGAGCACTTCATTGATACTTTTGGTTAATTCACTCCATCTCTTAAATCACTATAAAGACTTCCAAGATACTTGATGGTTTTCATATGGATGGATAGTATTTCTATATAGCTTGTACTGCGGACATGTGTCATACACAGAAGAGACATACAGCCTCTAGCACTGTTTACAAATAAATAAATAAAATAGATTTTTGAAAACAATATAAGCTCTTTCTTTTTCTGTTATCAAAATGGAACAAATAACATTAATTTCACCTGCATAGTTTAACACAATCCAGTCCTTTGTTCAGTTACTAGCAAAACCACTTTACAACAGTTCCCCGGAATTTATAGATTTTTCCATTCGCAAGTAAACTTTTAAAAAGTTGTTAAAAAAACTTTAAACAATTAAGAATTGAATGCCTATGAGAAAAACTTCTTGGAAAATACACTGAGGACAGAAACTATTATTTTATCAGACTATCCCTTGGGTTTCTGCTACCCTGGATGCCAGAACTACAGCCACAGAAAGAATAATATCAGGAAACATCTACTTTGCAGTAAGAGACAGAGAGAGGTTCTTTCCAATCCCAGTTTTATAAGAATCGAGCACCAATATGGGAATTTTTATTTGCACATAACACTCAAAATAGAAGTACTTTCTTGTTCTCTATTTGAATTCGAAGGGCACTTCCACGATCATATTCTGCTATGATATATATAAGTCCATCATATTTCTCCATCATATTTGAAAAATCATGGTAGTCAGGTGAAGTTCCTGACAACTGGAAAAAGGGACACATATCGCCCACTTTCAAGAAGGGGAAAATGGATGAGCCAGGGAACTACAGAGCAGTCAGGCTCACCTCTGTGCCTGGCAAAATCTTGGAGCAGATTCACCTTGAAGGCATGCTAAGGCACATGAAGAACAACAAGGTGGTTGGTGACAGCCAGCATGACTTCACTAAGGGGAAATCCTGCCTGACCAATTTCGTGGCCTTCTGTGATGGAGCTACGGAACTGATGGACAGGGGTAGAGCAGTTGATGTCATCTACCTGGACTTGTGCAAAGCGTTTGACA
>JAOEHY010006945.1:0-12806 GCA_025447955.1 Psilopsiagon aurifrons | reverse complement strand
GTTGTCTTTGACATCAAGTTGAGTTGTGTTTTGTGGAGTAGAAAGAAAAACTGTTCCTTGACTTGGATTCATACTGGAGGCAAGATGTGTAGCTCACGATGACGTATGATTAGGAGAAAACTCCAGGAGCAAACTTGCCAACAAAGTTTTAAGTTGACAAGCAGGTATTCTTTGTTGCGGCGCTGGGAGACGAGGGGGATAGCTCCTCCTACTGTTTGTCCCCATACTGTTACACAAACAGTCCTCATATAGCTTCTGGGCATACATACATATTCGTGAGGCTACATATGGATTACATCATTTTCCAGAAAGTTCTCTGCATGTGTACAAAAATGTGGTGGTGGTCTCTGAGGGTCTTTTACTTCTTCCAACAATCTTCATCACTTCTGGCAGCCTTCGAAGAATGCGCAGTAGATGCCTATACCAGCTTAATTGGTTCATTAACACCATAGACCTAGCAATCATCCTGTCCTTCTACTTATCAGTTAGTTTAACTGCAGCCCATCCTGGACCCCTGCCGTTCCAGATACTCCTGATCCTTACGTCCTGTTCTTCTAGCCTGTTTTTTTTACACTCATTTTGTACTAAGATCATAAAGGCCTAAACCAACAACATTCTCAGTATGTTCTCTAGCTGTACTCTATTTTTTTTCTGTGAATCATGCACCTCAGTAATTTTCCATTATGACTGTTACAAAGCCATCAAACTTAGCATCACTTAAAATTGATTCTAAAGGTTTATATATTTCATTTTGTGCCCTCCTTGTCTCACATGAGCTTGATATCTCCTGTACATAGGGTTTTTGCAAGTTGAAGCACAGAGCGAGTGTGTGCAATGAAGAAATGGCGATCAAGGAATAGTAGAAAACTGAAGAAACGGTATTTTGTTCTGCCTAGCTTGGGTGGGCAAAATAAGAAGCCAGATCTATCTGCAGAATGGGAACTTCGTTATTTTGCCTTTTTCTTCCAGCAGCTTACAAAAACTGGAAACCCTTCGAGTGACTGTCAAGAAGGCTGTAATGGAAAAACTCTTGTCCTCTGGCCCTTTTTCTTTTGAGGGCAGGGGAAAAAAGTGAGGGGTGAAATTGTTCTGGATTTTTTTTTTCTTGCTGTTATGGAAGGGCAATCCATTACTCTTTCAGACCTGCTAGATCTCAGCCCATCCTTAGCCTGAAAATGATACTAGAGAGCTTTCACATGCTAATATGTCAATTTATTTCGACAATAACAAACCAGAGGGCTGAGGAGGAAGACACTGTGAGGGTGACAGTAACATTGTCCCAAACCCACTCTGCTCCTCAAATTCAGGAAAGAAAGTCTAAAGACCATTCAAGTCTCAAAACCCAGGACATGCTCTCCTCATCTTCCTGCTGCTGTTTGTCTTTCTCAAATCTTCTTTCATAATAAAATCACCTGCTCAGCTCCATCTGACTGCATTACATCCAATTGTCCGGCAGAGCTGAGGATGTTTCTTTCATGGCCTGAAAAATGCCTTTGACCCCCTCACTTTGTGGTGTACCTGGAGCAAAAAGAAGAGGAAGGCAGGGACATGCATTTATCTACATGGCTGCTTTTTGTCTATGGCTATAGGGAGGTACAGTTTAAGAAGGCACACAGGATCCAGAACTGAATGCAACCTTTTTCCCTGCTCATATGTAAATAGAAATGGGTAAATGTACTAAAATGTTCTATAAAAACAGACTATGATAATAAAATATTTGGATCTTTCCTGAAAATAATTCTGTTCTCTAAATAGCTTGCAAATGTAAGTTAGGAAAATGAAAGAACTATTTTATCTCATGCAGTTTGTGAAATGGTGATTATCATTTCATCTCAGCTAAAGTGAGATTTGAGATGAAATAATATTCTTTCATGATGCAGTGAAGATGCAACACAGAACCAAGTCTTGCTCAACTCTGGAAGTAGACTGGCAGCCTGTGTGTGTCACCCAAGCTAGCTTCTCCTGCTTGCTAGCATGGAAGTATTTCCAGGTCTGAGATGGCTTGTGTCAGGTCAGTTGGAAGTGTCTGTACTCAACACTTCCACCATTGATGAGGAGGCCTTTGTCCATCCTGTCCCCTCTTCTCCCAAGGATGAACTGCTCAAAAAGGGGAAGAAAAGGGGGAAATGTAAAAAGCAGTTAGTGGAGTCTCTCCTTTGTCCAGTGCTGCAATAGAAGTACTAAAGCATCTAGTTCTTAATACTCTCAGGAGCTTTTATTTGTGTGTTTCAAGAAGCTTTGCATACATAGGGGAAGCAACTTGCCCATTGTAAACTTGCAAATTAAGGAAGACACAGGGAAGGACACTGCTTTTACTGTGACTCTGAAGCTAGTGCTCAAACTAACCTGCCCAGTAACAAGCGAAATACAGTGTCAATGTTAGTTTCCCAAAACAAAAATAAACTGTGCTGCTCAGGGATTTCACAGCAATACCTGTGCTTACTTATTCTATCTGTGCCTTGATTATGTTTTTTTGAATGCACCTTGAAGCTGAGGTCAACAGCCAGCTTCCTCTGGGAGGTTTGGTTAACATGCCACAACAAACACAAGAGAACTACTTGGATTTCAGCTGTGGCCTTTTGTTAATGTACTTTAAAGCAAACACAAAGCTTTCAAAGCCTTGAGTTAAGCCCTCTGGGACTTCTTTCTCAACAGTGCAATATGTTAGCTTGAAAACCTCTCAGATCAGTGTCCCTCTGGGGTGTGTGCACTGGAGAATTATAGAAAGTGGGGGAGAGGAGTGATAGCTTTAAGCTACCTTTCCTTCCTCCTCCTCCTTTCCAGACCCCAAGTAGTTATAGAAACCAGAGCTGTCTGGTTATGTTAGATCTTGGCAAGCAGAAATCTGACTCATGGTTTTTAAAAAGGTAGCTGGTGAAGAGGGATGGACTGTAACAGTGGGCAAAAAGCTTACCTTTATTAGTGTAGAAATAGCCTTACAGTCATCAGTGAATGCATCTCCTCCTACCTGTCAGAGGTCTTTCTGTGAGAGAAAAATAACTGAAAATCAAAGTAGCTTAGAAACTGATTTCCTAGTGGCCATGCCTAACAGTTTTCAGTCATCCATCATGTATGTGGATGTGTTTTCCTTTATTACAAATATTTATTTGCAAGTTTATTTGTACTAAAAGTTTTGAGTTGTGTGCAGTTCTGGTGTCCTCAACATAAAAAGGACATGCAATTTTTGGAACAAGTCCAGAGGAGGGCCATGAGGATGATCAGGGGACTGGAGCACCTCCCGTATGAAGATAGGATGAGGAAGTTGGGGCTGTTCAGCTTGGAGAAGAGAAGGCTGCGTGGAGACCTCATAGCAACCTTCCAATATCTGAAGGGGGCCTATAGGGATGCTGGGGAGGGACTCTTCATTAGGGACTGTAGCGATAGGACAAGGGGCAATGGGTTCAAACTTAAACAGGGGAAGTTTAGATTGGACATGAGGAAGAAGTTTTTTACTGTAAGAGTGGTGAGGCACTGGAATGTGTTGCCTAGGGAAGTTGTGAATGCTTCATCGCTGGTGGTATTCAAGGCCAGGTTGGACATAGCCTTGGGTGTTATGGTTTAGTGTGAGGTGTCCCTGCCCATGGCAGGGGGTTGAAAGCAGTTGATCTTAAGGTCCTTTCCAGCCCTAAGTGTTCTATGATTCTAAGAGTTGAACAGCCTATTTATTTATTTAAATGCAGATCACAATGAGGCTGTTACCCATTTATGGGAAGTCTCCAGTATGATAACTACTTGGTAGCTGTTCCTCATCAAAGTAAATCCTGTTTCTGAACAATCTCAAATGTCTTTGCCACAAACTTTTCAAAGTTCAGACTTTCTGGCCTGGGATTGACAAGATATCTGTAAATTCCTTGTAGTTATTTTCCTGGGTCTGGCTATAACATAAGCATACCTACCTGAGTGCTTGACAGCATCCTCTACTTCTGAGGATTTCTTCCATCTCAGTTGGTATTGATTGTGGAATTTTTACAAATTCATTTTATTTTAATTGAAAATCTGGGTTGTTTAAAAAAAAAAAAAAGATTTGCTGCCAGTTAATTACCAGTAAATGGAGAAGCATGTGTTTCCTGCCACAATTAATTAGTCTACTGGCTGTCTGCTAGCTCATGTAAGGCTGTATTTTAATTATATGCCATGAAGCATTAGCATCTATCCACCAAGATATATATGCAGTTCCACAGATTTTATCTGCTGGGTCAGCTGTCAGAAACATAGATGGTGAACACCCAATAAATCATCTCATCCCAGTCTCCTGGTTGGCATTAATTTTCTCACCTTTAAATGTTCTGTCCAGCCTGTGCTTAACTGATTAAGGAAGGGAGGGAGAGCCTTTCATTGCCTCTGAAGGGAAAAATGCATCTTAATATGTGGACCATGGTCTTGTGAGATTCACAACTTATGGGCAGTTAATCAGTGCTGAAAACACTGCAATAATCTCAGAACAAATAAAATAAAATATCCCATATAGATCTGGGAGAGACAGGGCTTTCCAAATAAGAGTTGAATTGCTGTAGTATGTATTTCAGCTGTCCTGTTTGATGCATTTTTATTCTTTTTAACATAAATGTAAGACATCAGGAAAGATCTTTATTTTTGATTTATACCTGAGAAGAGTGACAAATATATCAATGGGGAACATTCTAGAGACTCTGCTACTGCTTTTACTTTTGTTTGGCTGGTGGTGTTTTTACTTGTATAACTTGTTTTCTACTGTGCAAAGAGACTAGTAATTGAGGAAGACCAGACCCTTGAGTCACAAGAGCTTGGCTGGTCAGATGTATCACTGAACAAAGGAGCTTCCTGAAGCTGCCTTTAGAGGCTTGAGACTTGCAGCTTTCAATCTCACTTCAAAGTAATCTGTGTCTTTCTGTCTATTTCTTTTTTTACCTCCCTTGATGTGCAGTCAATTTACACTGTATACCTCTGCAAGCCAGTATCTAAAGTATTAAATTTAGGCAACTAGAATCAGTCTATTTGCCTGTAAAACTTATATGCATTAAAGACTTTAGAGTAATGTCAAGTAGTAATTTTTGAAGATAGTTTCAAAATTTGTACTAGTACCTGTTCTTAAGAAAAAAGTTTGTCTGTCACCCCCTTTCATTTTCATGGGGAGACCGGAGGCTGCAGACAGCAGGCCCTAACCCTCTGGGTGAGGGGATACTAGAGGAGGGTGAGCAGATACTAGAGGTGGGTGAGCAGGCAGCCTGGTGGGACAGCCAAGGAGCATCAGTGATAGCAGCAGGGAGTTGAAGTTTGAGAGATGTAAGAGGAACTGCTCAATTCTGCCTTTGTGAGGTTGCTTCACCTTGATAGGTAAGGTTTGGAGGAAGAAGAATGCACAGGCTGTTCTAAACTGGGTGCAACTAGTGTACTCATTAGCTGCATTTCATCCTGCTGTTGCGGCATATCTGTAGTAGGTTGCCATGAAAGGCAGCAGATCTCTTGTGTGCCCAGGCATGACAGCAGGTCCTGGATGTATGGTGCCGGAGAACTTCTAAAGGAATCCGGTTTCCTAAACTTAGAAATTTATAAGTTTCACATATGAAGGACAGATGCTGTTTCTTTGAGGGGTGTGTGTGGAGGGGGTCATAAAGATCAACAGCCTATAGCAGTGCTTTACACAGCCAGAATAACCCAACTAAGCAATGTGTCTAAGCCACAAAAGTCTTTTAATCTTCCTTTAAAGTAATTTAGCTGTCTAATATACCTGAGACAGTCATAAGGGGCTTAATTTTTGATACTCAGTATGTAACTGATGTTCAGAAGTAATTACCAGACATAAGCTGTGTTTGCTGAAAAGGGATACAAAACAAACTAAGAACATTAATTCTTATTTCCAGTAGAAATGGCCTTCTCTTGAGAGCAGTCTGTGACTCCAGATGTCATGTCCTCCACTGACATACATCTTGCTGGGGCTGTAATTTTAATTACATAAATAGGTATTTCACTAGATCGTTATAGTGACTATCTCTACTCTTATAAGTGATTTTGTAAAATGTTTGATAGGAGATTTAAATTATGTCAAATGTAGTTCCAAAGATGATACTTTCTCACAAAGTGAGGATTTTAGCTGGAGATGTAGAGAAACAGGTTTCTGAAAAGCCAGTGCTTATTGCTGTTTTTTTTGTTTGTTTTCTCCTTTCTATGACACACCACTTGTGGCGCCAGTCATTAAAGAATCATGATTTAATAACGTAAAGAATTCTCATCCAGTTTAGTAGAATATTTTCCTGAATGTGGGAGTTAGCTTTGATGCTTTCCTCTGTTTCCCAGTTGTAGAATTAGAATAGTAGAATTCCTTTTTCTGTGTCTCTGCTCTGCGGACTTAAGGGTGCATATCTTTGCTGCAGAGCGTCACCAAGCTAGCAATAGTTGTAGTTAGGTATTATTCATTACGCTGCAAAGTTAGGGTCATGATTTTAAAGAAGGTTAAGAGCAGTCATGAGTCTTAAGGTCTGGGTGACTGATTATAATAAAGACAAGATGAAATGCATTTCAAGACCTAAAGTTAAAAAAGCAGACTTTAAAGTCATTAATTTCTTTTTCTTGGTAGAGGATGGGTTATGCTAGTTTTCTCCCTGCTCTTGTTTCACTTTTCAGTTAATCCTTACTGCTGGGTTCTGACTGCAGGGATCAGTAACAAAGTCTAAGCTGACATGATTGCTAATCAGATAAAAAAGTCATGTAGTGTTTTGGGAATAAGAGGGGAATTACCTGTGAAGAATGGGGTTGATTGAAGAATAGGGTTGTAAATAAGTAATCTCAAGAACATTAGGCTTTGTTAGCAACTATAGAGAAAAGGAAATTACTAAAATAAGCTTTGCCAAAACTGCCTGGTGGTTACTGATATGACAATGATCCTAAAACAAAGTGATGAAGAAATAACCACTAGGGGTCCCAAAGCCCACCACCACATTTTTGTGTGCATTCAGGAGGCATTCTCTAAAAGTATGATGCAATGTATGTAATCATTAATGAATCTAATAATCTAATGAATATGTATGTTGAATGACAATATAATCACAGCCTGGTTGATGCTTGGTAGGGACACGCTTGGAGGAATGATCTCCTGTGTCTCCCTGTGCCACAATAAAGAATATCCTCTTGTTAACTTAAAATTTGTTGGTGAGTTCCTGGAGTTTTCTCCTAATCACCTCTGTAAAACACAATACTCTATAGCTAGCCTATTTTTGCTAAAGCTAATACATATCGTCCCACCTGGCAAACTGGGAGAGAGTGGGGATTGTGTGTCAAAATATCCTGCATTTCTTTAAATGACACTAGTCTACAGAGCTACCCACCATAGTATCAGTCTTAAAGTGATGTGATGTTCTGTTAAAGGTCCCTACAGTGGCTGGTAGTTTTCTTGAAGAAAGTTGGTTAGATGGTAATTAGGTTAGACTATAGCGCTAAAAGATTGATTTGTTTGTTCATAATATTTCTGAAGTACTTAAGGGAATTATATCTAATACCTTTAGTCTTTCAGTGATAATTCAATGGAGAGAGGCAAAAGCCTTGAAATCGGTCAAACTTACTTAACACCACTGTGAGCTATGAATCCAGTGAATATTTGTGCGTAATTGCAATATAATGTGTCTGTTTAAACAAAGCGATTATCATTTAAGTTTTGACAGTGGGTCTGAATGGGTAGTCAAGTATCCACATGATGATGAACCTGAAATCAGACATCTCTGACTCTATAGGCCAGTATGAATGACTGTATTTCTGTTCCTAAAAAGTGTTCTGCCAGTTAGAATTGAAATAAAAGGTAGCTTGCATAGATCTCATTAGACAAGAGCAGATCCAAAGGTCATTACTTCGGGGGTCACACTAATGGGAAGTAAACAGAGGTCCTTTGACACCAGAAGAATTGCTCTGAATTTTTTGCTAACATATCATTATACTTCATAGCAAAAAAATCTGATATGTAAGTACCCCCTCGGATCTGAAGCAGAGTCCTGGGTAGGAATGGTGGTACTCCTTTGGCATGAATTAAGTATCTCATATTGGAGGACCAGAAATCCAGTGTATAGTCTGCTTCATCATGCTGACCCAGCTGATTTTAAGCAGGCAGCTAATTTTGATAGATATATCAATTTAGGAGGCCATCCTTTCCTGAATCTGCCAGGTTTTCTGTTACTGCTTTCCTAGTTCAACTAATGGAAAGTCACAACTTCCTCTGCGCAAGGTTAGGCAGGATAAGTTAGTCCACATTTGCCTCAGGAGCAAATCTGTGTGAATTCAACAGGACTGTGTATCTGTGTGCACAGAAACAAATTAAGTGTACATGGGAAAGCTTGTAACCACTGAGTTCAGCTGGTTAGGAATGACTTCAGCTGTGTTATCATGTACTTTTACACTCCTGCACACGCAGTGTAGAGGGGGACATTTGGAGCAGTCCCTCATGCTATATGTGCTGAGCAAAACTTGGGCTCTGTACGTGAAAGAGCTAGTTGGCATGGGCCAGTAGCATGTCAGGGGCTATTCCCACAAATTACTAATGAAAGATACAACTCTATTCTCTTGCCTGGGAAGGTCAGTCAGATTGTGGAGTTTCTTACTATACGTGAACCCTTACATGTTTTAGACTGAGGCTATCATTCAGGGAAAAAGTTCTATTTAGTACAGCATTTAAACAAATGCTTATCCATGTTCACGTGCTAAACTCCCACTAAATCCATGGGGACTTGGAATGAAATTTGGTTATTAATAATTCCCTGACCAACACAAAGTTGATTTAGTAAGGATTCTCTCAATAGCATAGGAAATGATAGAAGCAGGATTTCTTGGTGCCATTTTTCTCAGGCTTTTGATCACTTTGAATTGCTTTTAAACAGGTTGCCATTAATGTCACCTCTTCTTTCACCCTTCTTTATGCCTCTTTACTTACCTTTCATCTTTTAAAGTGCATAAGCTTTGGAACAAACTGACAGGACTAATTAAAAACATATTAGCTAGTAATTTAGCTGCCATCCAGAGTTTTCATGCAATCTTGGAAGAGGCTCACTGGCCAAGAATAGCTGCTGCCATTGCAAGGATGCAACACTAATCAGATGTTGCTATATGAAGGGGAAAACAGTAGCTGCTGTAAATAAAACAGCATTAAAGATGACTATTGTTAGGTCAATTATTCTGATCCCCAGGCACTTTTGCACATTGTTTTGCTGAACTCTTTTATTTTTGTAGGTTTTAGAGGTGGAAATTATGTTAAGTCACCCAGGCTATCCCTAAGGGCCAGATCAGGATTCCCTGTAATATTTTTAATCCTATCCACTCTTGTCTGGAGAGCTTCAGGCTCCTAAAGAGAGCTGAAGCATAACTATATGTTTCAAGAACAATTGTAGGAATTACTATGGACAGTGTCATTCACATGTTTGCTTATGTTGCTTGTGCCTTTGGGTGGCAAGCCTGTCTTAACGGTTAAATAAATAAAGCTGTCCTGTTTGTGATATGAATGATCAAGGAGTGGGAATGGCAGCTAATGACCAATTCAGAAATTTCTTACAGAAACTACAGGTTGCTCCTGTGTCATGGGTTCAGCAGTAGCAGTCATTTTTCCCCTTCTTGGTAGCTGGTGCAGCACTGTGTTTTTGACTTGTGGCCTGAGAACAGCGCTGATAACACCAATGTTTTTAGTTATGGCTTAGTGATGTTTGGTATGGCCAAGGACTTTCTGAGCCTCATGCTCTGCCAGGGAGGAGGGGAAGTTGGGAGGAAGCAGGGACAGGACACCTGACCCAAACTGACAAAGAGGCATTCCATACCACAGCACATCATGTCCAGGATGCAGAAACGGAGAGCAGAGACCTGGAAGGAAGTGGGGGGTTGGTGGCTTTGTCGGGCTGGGTATACGTGGTGAGCTGTTTTATTCTCTTCCCTTGTATTTCTCTTGCTATTATTATTATTGGTGGTAGCAGTAGCGGTCCTCAGTTACTAAACTGTTCTTATCTCAACCTGTGGGAGTTGCATTCTTTCGATTCTCCTTCCCATCCCTCCTGGAGCAAAGGGAAGAAAAAAGGGGAAGTGAGTGAACAAACTGCATGGCTGATTTATGGCTTAAACCATGACATCCTGGAAACCAGCACAACGTTAGTGGGTTCATTTCAGCGAAGACCCCTGAACAAATGAATGCTTTACTAGAATTATCTCTGGGAAGACATGAAAGGTGAAAAATCAAAGGGAAATGGGGACAGAGGAGCAGGGGGAGGACAAGAAACAACACAGCTGTGTGTAGAGCTTGTTTCAAATTCCATATTTTCTCAAAAATCAGACCTATTTTTCTGTTGGTTTGATCCACACCCATATTTAAAGTTAATTTTGAACCTGTTTTGAAATAGATATGAAGATCTTAGTTACTTGAAATGACCTTGAAATAAAGACACAGTGTTTCTAGTTTTACCTCCTAGAGTTTGCCAAACAGGTATTTGTAGACACAGATAAACACATGTGTCAGACTGGAGCAAGGATGCAGACTTCCTCACTTGAACTATTCAGCGGACAGTAGTTTTTGAAATGTCAATACTGACTTGAATTGTATCATTAGAATATATTCTGTTCTAACTGATTAATAACAGTTACTTCTTAAATGCTGTCAATATCAATATTCATGTGTACTTGAACTTAGAGCAGTATGGCATGTTCTCTTGGTCTGGTAAAATTCTCTAGAATGAAAGATGAAAGTGGCAGTGTAACATGCAGTCCTATTAGTGAAGGAAAATAGCCTTCCTAGAGTATGAAGGTTTCATATTCTATCACCTCATTGAGAGCTTGGATTTATATCTCTTTTACAGCTGCATTTTGCCTCCTTTCATCCAGATACAATTAGAAATGCAACTGTACGGTCACTGGTTGGTGTCACTATTACAGCTCTGTAAGACCACCCATCATGCTGCTACTTTACCTATATGTGTATATGCACATCATAGGACTACAATGTAGCTCGTGACATTTGAACTCTACCTGCTGATGTTAATGTGTTTTAAATACTGTGCCACTCACCTTCTTATTCAGATTCAGTCTTGATAGTTTAATGTCAATTTAATAGCAGCTATGTTGGAAAAAGCAAACCTCAAGAAAGTCCTTGGATATGTGATCGTTAGGGATTTTTTCTCCCTCAGAGTGGCTATTGGTCACATTTTAAAAAATAATCTGCCTAGGCAATAGCTGGCTGAAGAGCATGGTAACACCACATGGCGGCTTATTGCACAGGATCAGCTGCTCAAGCCACCCCAGGTCATTATCTAAACATATTAAAGAAAATGGAGGGTGTCCTCTCTTCCAGCTAACTCATAAAACATGCATTCACCTCACCACAGCTGCTAATTGTCTCCCTTGGTTGTCAAAATTAGTAGAGAGGCTGAGAGGTGAGGGAGACTGACAAATGAATTACTCTCCCTTTTTAGTAACCATCTCACTAAAGCATGTTTGCTATGATTCATATTTATGAAGGAAAGTGAAAGCCTGCACCATTGTTGCCTTTATGTCAACAGCCAATGCTGTTGATTTGTCAGGCTAAACTAGCCTATGGGCAAACTGCCTATACCTGTACCATGTTAAATAAGTACATAAATTATTTTTCTGTGGAAGAGAACTAGTTAATGTGCGTAATTGAATGGTAGTGGCTTAAGATCAAGAATAAATGATGAAAGTCTGTCCATATGACAGAGCAGTGGCCAGATCTTGGAGTCATGCAGTCCAGTGTGCGTGAGGAGACCACCCAGAAAAATATTCAGGTCAGCAGTGTGAGGTCTCAGCATTGTGCCCTGCAATTTGTGAAAGCAATGTTTTCACAATTAGTCTGATTTCAGACCAGACTGTCAAATCTTTCATCCTATTACACAAAGCTAACTCTGAGCAGTTTGCAGCAGGCTTAGGTAGGAAAACTTTACTTATGATAAGAATGAAACAGAATGGCCATATTGATCAAACGAAAAGTCAATTTATGAAATGCCATGTTTTTAGCCATAGTTAAGCAGCTGTAGTTGTACAAAGTGGTTATGAATGGTGGTTATTTAAAGCATATGCATCAAACACAAAGCCTTGACTTTTACATCACCACTGAAGGTTAACATTATTGAATATCTACTAAGCAGCCTTCACTGAATGCTTTGCTCCTAGGACAGATGAGTTATCCTATTAATATGCCAGAGAGCTAGGTTTTTTCCCTTACAGGACCTTTGCTTTCATTTTCATAATCAAATGGATACAGGCACTGGTTTGGAAGGCAGTGTCTTCAGATTCTGATGTGACTTCTAAGCTAAGCAGAAGTGAGCTGCCACGGAGATTCAGAAGCTTTCAGTCACAAGCAGGTTTTTGTGGCTTGACACTGGCAAAAGCAATAAGAATGAAAAAGTTTTGGGGCACTGGAGACAGTCAGAGCCCCTGCCTACTTCAGTATGAAATAGCCTATGTGCAGTCATCTCTTTGGAAGGACCTTTGTCAACAGAAACAGTTTTTCTTCTGAATGATGAAGAAAACCAGGGGAAGGGGAATTAAGATTCTTCATAACTTCTGTGACTTTTGCCGTTGCCTTGAGTAACTTGAGACTGATCACTTTTTGTTCTCTCTGTACATTATTTTCTGTGCTTAGTGGATGCATATTTATAAATTTTATATAGAGCTTTTAAGTCAATTCAGTGATGGGCCAGCAGAAAACCAGAGTGTCGTGGTTTAAGCCATAAATCAGCCACACAGTTTGTTCACTCACTTCCCCCTTTTTCTTCCCTCTGATCCTGGAGGGATGGGAAGGAGAATCGAAAGAATGCAACTCCCACAGGTTGAGATAAGAACAGTTTAGTAACTAAGGT